>OY751314.1:47955550-48003747 GCA_963564615.1 Rhorus exstirpatorius | reverse complement strand
GTAAGACAGGTGTAATTTTAAAACAAAAAAAAAAAAACAAAAAAAAAAAACAAGGAAGCCAATTGGAGCAGTCTTCGTGCATGTCTCATGAATGAAACATTCCTTTTCTCCTCGGACATGTCACGAACGTGCGAGAACGCGAAAAGATGAATTTTAATTTAATTTAGAAAAAAAAAAAAGATACTCTGCACCTAAATTGTATCTAAATTGAAAAAAAAAAAAAAATCTTTTCACCGCTGCAACTCAGAGGCCATCAACGTTGTCCACGCCAAAGGATGAGTTTGAAGAAAGAAGAAAGAAAGAGAAAAATAAAAAAAAAAAATAAATAAAAATACCAACGACGAATTCGTCGTGGTCGTCAGAATTCCCAACTCGTTCGTGCGGGAGAGCTCGATGCCCGTGTGGTAGAGTACAATATATAGCCTGAAAACTGGAAGGATGTGTTTCTTGGACGGTGCCGGGGGGGATGTATCGATTCTTTCCAGCATGAGCATCGAGGACTCTTTTATTTTGTTTTTTTTTTTTTTTTTTCTTTCTCCTCTCCCTTTTTGTTGCAGCAGAGTAGAGAAGACAACTAGGGGAGCGAACGCGACGAGAGGATATCAGGAGACGAACGGAGATCTCGTCGTCGATCGGAGAGCGAAGGGAAATTATTTTTAAAGGTCCAACGAGAGAGGCATATCCCTCGCGCAAGTCTCTATATATGACTCTCTATAGTCCCGAATGACGACGACGTAGAGCAGGTAACTGACTCTCTTATTCCACTTCTTTTACACGAGCTATCATATCCTATACAACTACCACTCTCTGTTCCGATCTCTCTTTCTCTCTCTCTCTCTCTCTCTCTCTCTCTTTCTCTCTTTCTCTCTCATCGTTCTCTCGTACCGCTATGTATCCGACGAAAGCTCTATATCTTGCTCAAAGAGAGAGAGAGAGAGAGAAAGAGAGAGAGAGAGAGTGAGAGAGAGATAAGAGAGTCGAAAACGAAGAGGAGAGATGGAATGTGGACGCCATATGGCAGAGCCTTCTCGCGCGTCCACCCACTCGTCCGCCACGTCCACCCACACGAGCGTTAACACGCGCGCATACCTATCGTAAACGCGTTTCGATATTTTATACACATATACATATACTGTGCAACTGCTAGCAACAAAAAGGAATAACTCGCATGATTCTGCCTCATATGTTAAATCGTCTTAGTTACGCCTGTTTGTTCGCTAGCGATCGCTGTACATATATATATATATAATATATATATACACATAATATATATATATATATATATAATATATATACACATAATATATATATATAATATATATATATATATATATATAAAGTGATGTGTGCCAGACGGATATGTGTATAAGAGCCTCGAATACACCCACGTACCCGGAGCACTTGGCATCGCGAGAAGAGCTACGTACAAGCGACGAAAAAATGAGAAAAAAAAAAAAAAAAACTATTTCCGACTTATATCCCTCGGAGAAGTATATAGGAGATGTGTATACGCAACAGAGTGCGAAAGAAAAAGTCCGAGACCTTCTCGATATATATAAACGATGTTATATACTCGAGATATCCGATATTCATTGTTCGCGAATGTAGTTTTTTTTTTTTTTTTTTTTTTTTTTTATCACGGACGCATGCGACTCTTAGACTCGAATGGATTGCGCGGTGTCGAGATTTGTTTGGATTTATTAAATATAAAAATTCTTTCGTGATCGCACGACTATAAAATATATTAGAAAGATATTCTCAATGAGCCAGTCAAGTGTCGTCGATGCATCACACATATATAGTGGTACAAACTATGCTGCTCGAAAAACACATATATATAGATATATTGATGTATATATAGATTAGAGAATGAGACAGCTCATATCCGTGTATCGATAAATAAACTCAATGAATAGACGGATGAAATAAATAAACAAAAGGAAAACATGAATACAACAGAGCAAACTATAATAAGGTGTTTAAAAAAAAAATCGTTTTTTCAACAGGCCACAGCTGAAATAGTTTAGGTAGAAAAAAAAATTATGTCAAAAGATGAAAATTTTAGGTCGAGTGGAAGATCTGCCGCATTTGATTTATCATTCCCCCCCCCCCCCTTTTTTTAAATCGAATTCGTGATGAATAATTGCTGGTAAAAAATTTTTTTTTTGCGCTCAAAGCTGCCAGACGATCGGTTTGTGTCTTAAATAAGATGCTCTTAGAATTTTATTATTCTAATTTATGTTTAAATTGGGTCCCAAATGGATTTTACCTTTATTATGTCACTATTTTTCAAAACTATCGTTCGTAATACGTGAAAAAACCGTTTGCATTATAGGGGTATCGCTTTAAAAATTCAACAGAATCTTAAGTAAGCTACCCTTAAAAAATGAACTTGGTAGCTGAAGTTTCTTCGCTTTGATTTGTTCCGAGTGCCCGTTTCATCGTATCGGTTGACTACCGTTCAGTAGCCAACTTGTCGACTGTTGCAGCAATGAAATTAAATTAAAAATGGTTCATGCCATCGAAGAACGAGAGGGTGCACGGATAGTCCGATCGCGAGTTGTAGTCGAAGAGGCTGATTGTGAGACTGTGCTTGATAAGGATGCGAGTGATTGCATCACTAAAAAGTCACTGTTTTTATTTTAGACAGTATAATTTGCCTTATGATATTCTTGACTCATGGAAATCAGGAAATCAGAGGCATTTTAATATCAAATGTATGGAAATTTTGCAGCAGGGTTTGAGAGTAGTTAACGATATACGAGAGCTGGGAAAAGTACCTGAAAGTACTTCAAGTACAAAGTACAAAGTATTCGAAGTTATTCCAAGCACCAAGTATCAATTACTGTAAGTAATGGAAGTATTCGTGCATTTCAAGTACCATCAAGTACCGTAGACACTTGAAGTACTAAATATTTGAAGTACTTGAGGTACCGAGCACTTTGAGTACGTCGAGTATCAAGTATCAAATACTTTTTAAGTTTTCAGCTCGCAAGTTCTGGTACTTATATTTGATTTATTATGTACTTTTTAAACTCATGATTTGATTTTTATTGGCGTACTTTTTATATCAAAACATATTTTCACATTGTGCAATTCACTCAAGTTAGGTAGATTGAAACAGAAATATTTGAACGGAGAATTATAAATAATTTTGAATAATTGCATTGACGATTGTAATTAAGATTTATTTGGCTTCAGGTTTGAAAAAGAAAAAAAATTACGAATATAATACGCGGATCGTTAAAAACGGTGCCATGCATTGACAATGACACTGTAACTATCGTAGCTTGAGCCTTTGAATGGTCATTAATCAAATCTTAACCAAAAGATGGCGCAGAATGTTTCTCAATTATATATACAAAAGCGTTATACATGCAAGCATTAGCAAGACGTATTCAAAAGTACTTTATACTTGGTGCTTGAAAGAGTACTTTGAAATTTAAGTACAATACTCGAAGTACTTTGAAATTTAAGTACAATACTCGAAGTACTTTGAAATTTAAGTACAATACTTGAAGTACTTTTAAATTTAAGTACAATACTCGAAGTACTTTGAAATTTAAGTACAATACTCGAAGTACTTTGAAAGTACTTTGTACTTCAAGTACTGTACTTCCAGTACATCGCAAGTATCGGGTACTTGAAGCTCAGCTCTGAACGATACTGCTGAAAGAGCAGTTTTATTTTTTCCAGAATTTTAATTTATTATTGACAAAAGACGAAGATCAAAGGCAATTTGTCAAATTTCATCTCGAGCCAGTATCCCACTTGTCAAAAGAAAGAGCCAGCATCGCTATTGCCAACAAACGCCACCGAATAAAAAAAATTAATCGACTTCTAAAAATAAAATTTGAGTAATATCATGTTTGTTATGTGTGTTTTGATTGAATAATAATCAGAAAATTCGTTGGACGCCTCAATTAAATATCTACCGAAGACTGAAAATTATAAGAGCATCTTAATTAAGACACAAACTGATCCTCCGGCAGCTGTGAGGTCAAAAAAATTATAAATCAAATGCGGCGAATTTTCCACTCAACCTAAATTCTCTTTTTTTGACATACATTTTTTTTCCACCTAAACCAACTATTTCAGGTGTGGCCCGTTGAAAAATCGGATTTTTTTTACACCCTAATATATATATATATATATATATATATATAGAAGGTGTACTGGCTCGCGCGAGTATCGAATCTTTTGGGTGATTTTCACGGCTCATCTCTCTTTCTCTCTCTCTCTTCCTCTGTTATTCGGTATAACTATACAGTGGCTGGAAAAAAAATGATAAGCTGAGAAAGAGCTTCTATGTTATATATACATACAAATGTATACCGCGTATGTATAGAAGCATATGAAATGGAACGAGAAAGAAGAGGAAAAGAAGAGGAGCGTGAACAGTGTTGCTCTCTACGCAAGAGTGTATATTTAGTATCGCTGGATAATGATAAAAACGAAAGAGAGGTATACGACGATGAGGCCGGATGTGACGCGGTTCGACACATATAACGATGAATGTGGATCGTCGTCGTAACTTTTTATACATAAAGAGATAGGTCGCGTGGGCTATAATAGCCGAGGGACATAGAGAGAACTTGACGTATCCATACAGATATATCACGTTTGTAGAAACTCGCGAGAGAAGGAGACGAAGAAGTGTAAACCAGGAAAAAAAAAAAAACGCGCGCGACTGGATCCTCATGTATCGTATATAAATACTTTTATTAATATTGGTACGTCGTATATATTCGTTCGAACAAAAAAAAAATCCGTATAATAATTAATATTATATTGTTATTGATGTCATTATAGACTTTGATATTGCAGCTTGGATTAATTATTTTCAAAGTTTTCACAAGCAAAAAAAATAAAACCGTCCCCGTCGTATCGATGCTTAACTCGAGCAGGGACAGTGAAATCGAATCGCACTGTTGAACTGCTCGCGTTACGTACTCGACTTTGTATCAATCTCGGCTTTGTATCAATTATTCCGTAAAATTTAATATGATTTTTTTTTTTAGTGTTTTAAATATTATATTTACAAGTCGTTTCCTCGTTTAAAAAAACCTTAGTCGATACGTTTTCTTCGTTATTCAATTAGAGTCCTTCTCAGATATATATTCGACTAAATAAATAAATAAATAAATAAATAAATAAATAAATAAATAAATAAATAAATGAATAAATAAATAAATATATAAATATATACATATATATATATATATATGTATATTATAGGCGAAAGAGTCCGAGGGAAAGAAAGCGTTAGAGAAGAATCGAGCATTGGTATACACATTTACAAGAAGAAGAGCGCTCGCGGGGCCAGAGAGATAACGGGGTTGGCAAACAGAGATAGCGCGCCGTTGTGCTTCTCTTTGGCTGACGAGAGCACTCCTCGTATTATAAACCGGGCTTGGGAATGCTCTCCCCCGTGCGTCGGACTCGGATTTCTCGAACATATTATCCGTCCAACACGCCGTTTGTACTATTTTACTGCAAAACGATTTAGATTATAGAATATATATATATATATATCTATAAATTCCTTTGTTACGCGGTTTAGTCGACAAAACTATGCTACGTCACGTGCGCTCTGAGAAACAAAGGCACTCTCAAAATCACGTCCACGAATCCGAGATTTATCGAAATAAAATAATATTGCATCGATCAAAACAGCAATGCCCATCACACATATATTCGAATCACGGTTAAATTTAAGAATCAATATCCCAGTTTAATGAAGTCATTATTATTCCTTGAGTCTGTAATTTCATGAGAACAAATGCAGATTGGCGATTAATAATCAATTTGACGAATATACTTGAGTCTTTTGTGACGAATCTTATATCTCAATGATATAATAATTATTCGGATATTTCACTTTTGTTTTTCGTTAAAAAAAATTTTTTTTTTTTTATATGAGAGTAATTTATTCGTCTCGAAGCACAAGACGTACGATAATTTCTATCAAAAGGAAGAAGAATACATTTCTTTCAACTTGGATGAAAGAAAAAAAAAAAAAAAAAAAAAAACAACGATTATACGAGATTGAAAAGACGTTATATGGACTCTTGCGAAATAATTATAATAGCGTGTGGTCCAAAAACATATTTGGGGAATTCAGCATTATTGGCCCCGGAAGTTGTTTAAATTGCTGGTTGAAGTGAGGAGCGAAAAAAATTCTAAAAAAAAAGGAAAAAATGAAGACACATGCGCGCCCGCACACACACACACTTTTTTCCCGAGGAATGTTAGACTTGTGAGAAATTACGATAATAAATTTGATGATTTCAGCATCCATTTCCGGGATACGATAAAAAAAAAAAAAGAATTCGACAAAACAACTGGCTCGAGCAGGAGAAAGAAATGTTGGATATGGGTTATCCAAAGTCTGTAAATTTTTTTTTTTTTATGTACATTAACCCGGAATACATTAGTCATTGGCTTTCGCGACATTTCTAACAACCTTGAACGTTACAAAAAATTCTGAAAAAAATCACAAGTGTACTTTGAGGTTTCGACTATAAGTTTGACCGTTAACAATATCATAACATTAATTTTGAAACTGTTAATTAGACGGTTGCAAAAAAAAAATGCAGAAAATGCACCGTAATGTTGAAAAATTCATAATTTTCGTCAATTAACTTCTTTCAATGAATCCTTTGAGGTATTTTTACTTGAGCTGATGTACTTTCAGAAAAAAAATATTGGAGGCTTCGGGAATTAAAAAAAAGGTATTTATTTCAAGGATTGAAAGGATACCGTTGAAATGCCGTGGACGCGAACGACCCATGTCAACGGTTCCAGGGTTAATTACCAAAATTGCCACTGGTCTACTTTTTTTGTGGCCTAATCAGCTCACGACATAACGAGGGATCGTCGCTGCTTCCTTTAATTAAAATTTCGCAGGAACGTCCCTGATTGTTTGGGGGGGGAAAAATAAAATTGGAAAATAAAGCAATGATTTTCTTCACTAAAACCGTCGATAAAAAGTCATTTTTTTTTTTTAAATCATCAATCAACGATTTTTCGTCATAAGATTTAATTTCCCACGGTCATTGAGGTTTCAAATGCGTACACGAATATGTATGCAAGACTAGAGCTCGTAAGACACGCGCGTACGTATGGAAATTTTTGGTTCTCGTCGTCGTTTTCATTCATCGAATTCTCTCCTTGCTCTGTTGAAGTGACCGAGGGGCATAAAAACGCAAAAGGATTCGATAAACCGAACCGCGCGGAACTCTTTTGCTATATATATAAGTGGAGGGAAAGGTGCGTTCGTTCTAACTATCCATCTTTTCATCCTGCACACTTTGAATTTATCGTAATACCGAAAATTCTAAAAACACTTTCATTCCTATTTATAGCGATAAATTACGTCTAAAAAGATGAGAAGCGAGATAATACGCGCACATGCGAGAGAATTCAATCCGCGTATAGTTGTATGAACGATATATATATTTATAGCGACGCACATATTATGCTTGTTATATACGACCAAGAGACGTATTCGACAAGTTTTGCACCGGTGCAAAACCAGCCTCGCGAGTATATTATTCATTTTTTCATCTCTCGATTTTTCCGTCTTGCTCGCGTTGTACGAGAAAAAAAAAAAAAAAAAAAAAAAAAAACTGTTGTACGCACGCGTTCTCCCAACCAATGAAAGCACCGCAAACGTTTCATTGTACGACGACGGTGACTCGATGGTTTCATTCATGTATATCAGTGCTCGATACCGCGCTTGCGCCTACAGTGAATTCCTATCGCACGAAATTCTTCATAGACCAGGCACGTGCATGCGGATAAACGTTCCTTTCACCCATATAGCAAACATTATTTTCACGAAATATTTCTTTATAATTAATTTCGGTGAATCCAGTTGTGAATAGATTTTTTTTTTTTTTTTTTTTTTTTTTTTTTTTTTTTTTACGATAGGATTTTACGTAATTAATTACTTTTTCGTAACGAAGATTTATATCTTTCGCACAATGCGTCGTTATTTTGGTACACGATGATTGAGCTTTTTTTTTTTTTTTTTTTAATTCACCTCCGGATTGGAATGAGGAGAGAGGTTTCTCTCCTACGTAGCATAATTTTGCGCGTATTTATATATTTATATGTATATATATTTCAGAGCGGAAATGAGCGTGGTCGCGCGAGACTTTCACGAAGAACGCGGGCGCGCGGCGCTTTCTATCGATCTCATGCAGCCGTCTTTCATTCATATCGGTATAACTCTCGGGGCCGATTCACGACACGAACGTATTATTATTATGATTATTATTATTATTGTTGTTGTTGTTGTCGTATCGTAAATTGCTTTTAATTAAAATCGCCAGAGGATGCGGCAGTACGATTGGGAAAATGAAAAAAAAATTAAATAATAATTTAATAAATTTTTCGGACAAGATTAATTCGAAAGAATTGCCATAATTTTCGTCAATACTTGGAAAATTGTGAAAAATTTGTACTCTTAATGAGACAAATGTTTTTTTTTTTTTTTAAATTAATCAATAACAGAGCTAGGCTGAACTTCAAGTACCCGGGGTACTTGCGATGTACTGGAAGTACAAAGTACTTTAAAGGTACTTTAAGTATTGTACTTAAATTTCCGAGTACTCAACCTGTACTTGAAGTATTTGTACTTAAATTTTCAAGTACATGTCACGTACTTGAAGTATTTTCAATTAAAATTTCAAGTACTTTTTAAAGTACCAAGTACGAAGTACTTTTGAATACATCTTGCTGAGCGGTTGCATGTATAACGTCTTTGAATATATAATTGAGGAACGTTCTGCGCCATCCTTTGGTTAAGATTGTAAGGAATGACCGTTCAAAGACTCAAGCTACGGCAGTTACGGTGTCATTGTCAATGCATGACTCCGTTTTAACAATCCGCGTACTATACTCTTCATTTCTATCTTTCTCAAGCCTTAAGCTAAATAAATCTTAATTACAATCGTCAATGCTATTATTTTAATTATTTCTGATTCTTCGTTTGAATATTCCCGCGTACCAATCTGCCTGACCTGAGTGTACTGCGCCATGTGAAAGTATGTTCTGATACAAAAAGTACTCGAATAAAAATCAAATGAGTCTATAGAGTACGCAAGAAATCAAACACAAGTACTTAGAACTTACGAGATGTATACCCGAAAACATTAAAAGTATTTGATACTTGATTTATTTCAAGTACCGAGTACTTTCAGTACTTGGTACTTGAAATAGACGAGTACTCCAAGTAATTACAGTACTCTGTACCTATATAGGCACAAAGTACTTAATACCTCAAGTAATTGTTACCCCAAGTAAATACTTCAAATATTTAGTACTTTTAGTACTGAGTACTTCAAGTTCTCGGCACCCAAGTCCTGACTACTTGAAGTACTCGTCACTTAAAGTACCAAGTACTTGAAGTACCCAACACATTGAGTCATTAGTACTTGAAGTACTCGGAGCTTCAAGTACTGAGTACTCCAAGTTCTCGGTACTTCAAATGCCGAGTACTTCAAGTACTCGGTGCTTCAATCACTTGATACTTCAAGTATTTATGGTACTTGGGTACTTGAAAAAAAAACGAGTACTTCAAATACTTGTAGTACTTTGTACTCTGTACTTGAAGTACTTTCTGGTACTTTGCCCAGATCTGATAAATATATTGACGCGAAATATATGACGTAAATAATCCGAGCCAACAATACAAGTTGGCCTAACGGTTGATCGCGAGAGCGAGCGAGTATTATAAAGGAAAAGGGAGTCGAGCGTGCCACGGCCAAGAGAGGCCACGGTAGCTAGTATAGAGTTTTCTCAGTGACTCGAGAATGCATATCTCGATTATCTTTCTCTCCCTCTCTCTCTCTCTCTCTCTTCATCTCTGAGCCATGGCAATGAGTATAGTCGCGAGAGCAACGAGTCCCTCGTCGACCGGAGAGGAAACGAGAACGACTTGATGGTATATCGTAGTAGTAGTGGTAGTATTAGTAGTAATAGTAGTAATATTAGTAGTAGTAGTAGTAGTATTAGTATAGTATAATAAAAGAGCTTCGGAGTATGTATACGTCAGCGTCAGACGCTGAACGAACGAGAGAAAGAGAGAATTCGTCGTCGTTGGTCGTCACGGTTCTGCTATGCTGCTGCTGCTATACTACTCATACACTATGGATAGTAAGATTGATCAGAGAGAGAAAGAGAGAGTGAAAAAAAAAATTGTGCTTGTGTGTGTGAGAGAGAGTGAAAAATATACATCGTCGATGTACCGAATGCAAATTACAGCAAGAAGCGATAGATTAGATGGAGAATATTTTATTATTCTCTCGCTCTCTTTCGTCAAGAGATTGGCTTTTCGAGATATCATTTTATGTATAATATGTGTACCATATGTCTTCGGAGTATCAACGATACTCGACGAAAACGACCAACTCGCCCGAGTGTCGCAACGGAAGAATGTTTTTTTTGTTTTTTTGTTCGTGACAGGAAATGAGATAGGTATAAATGGCTCGAAAAGCACGACTATATATATAATAACTCGACCTATTATTGGGATGGAGCGATTGACCGTCACTCCGTTGCTCATGACACACACACACACACACATACACACACACAGCGTCCATAAAGGGCCGTCGTTAAAAACGATTCGCGTTTTCCTTTTTTTTTTTTCCTCTCAAGAATTATTAGATACAATATACCGGGTGTGTCGCTCGTCGCGAAAGTTATAACGAAACTTAAAAAAATATTTTTCACGCAATACAATAGGAAAATTAAACGATTATAATTATATCGTATATGAAGCAGCGTGTGAGCAATTGAAGAAACGTGTTAAAAATATTGCAAGGAAAGAGGCGGATAACGCGACTTATTTCACGATTGAGAAATTTTTCTAAAAAAAAAAAAAGAAAGAATAGAAAAAAAACATCCAGTCCGTCAGTGCGCCGATTGATTATTTTTCGTTCCACCGTCGGAGTATATACGCTTTGCAATAATGTACTTTGCTCATATGTAACGCCGCGATCGAAGATTTCGTTGGAAAAAATAAAAAGAAAGGAGGAAAAAGAAAAAAAACTGACCGTTTCGACCAGGGGGCCGCGGTGGCGCTGGATACTGTGGTGGCGCGAGGATCGGTGGCGGCAGCGGAGTCCTCTCGATGTTCAGTGCCGTCGGACGTTGATGGGAAATGGATTGTTGTCTCGTATTCCTCGCTGAAGACGTCGAGGAAGCTTGAAAGCACGAGGAGGATAAAGAAGAAGAAGAAGAAGAAGAAGAAGAAGGAGAGGAGGAGGATGACGAGCTAGCGACCGTACCGAGACTCGTTAGGGTCGCTGGACTCGGATTGTTGGGGGGCCAGGGCGGGCGCCGCGGTGGCAGCGCCGGGGGCGGGGGGCAGTCCAAGGTATCCACACTTTCACACTTTTAATCCACCTGCCACACCGAATGTCTTCTCTCTCTCTCTCTCTCTCTTCCACGGGATTCTCTCTTATTTATAATTATAGCTATCGTTATCCGTGCTCGTCCGGGGGTTCTATCTCCCGTGACACTCGTTGCGTTGTTTTTTTTTTTCCACCTAAAATTCCACCCGAGGCCACTCCGCAACTTTAACCACACAATCGCGAAACGAACTTGTATTTTTTTTATTCTATCATTTCAATTTTATTTTTCCTCACAGATTTATTATTGCGCGTATTTATTCCTCGCAATTGGTCACAGCAAAGATGATTTTTATCGCACCAAACGCACGTTCGGTAATTATCATTTGAACAAAGTTGCTCCGTGGAGCACGAGAAACATCATCGTCATACCGAACGCGCCCGGATATAGTCGAACAATATTTTTTTTTCTCTCTCTCTCTTTTTCTTCAGTCACTCTCACTCAGCGGGCTTTTTACCAGCGGCGAACTGTACGTAAAACACACACGAGACCGCGACGCGGTCGCGGACACCACCACGAGCACACGAGTGAAACACATTGAGAAGCGTGGGGCCTCCCTCCGCGCTTCACGGCGCTCTATCTCTATCTCTCTCTCTTTTTATTTCCACCACAAGCTCGACGAGAGAATATTATATTTCTAACTCGCGTGCAAACTCGTATTCTCGATACTTTTTTCTTTCGTTGTGACGACACACTCACAATTACATACATATATGTATATAAATATATATATATATATTTATCGTGGTAAGGCGACGAGTATTCCTCCACGTTTCAACACGCTATACTCATTGCTTTGATCGTCGTATATAACCAACACTATAACACTGCTTTTGCTCTCGAGTCACCGATAAACCTTTCGAGTTTATTTTCAAAACTATATTTTACGTTTGCCAAAGAGCTTTGAGAAAATTTGAGGGCTTTTTTTAATTAATTTATTTATTTTTAAACACTCCCAGCGGTGAGAACTACAGACAGATTTAAAAAGAAATAATAATAACAACGTTAATTAAAAAAAAAAGTACACGAAAAAACGTAATACAACGATCAACACCATGCGGGCGCTCCTCACACACTGACTCGTTCGCTTCGTCTCGGCTACGGCGATCCCCTCCCTTTCACTTCCAATTCCCCTTCTTCGGTGCACCCACTCTCCCCGTAATCTCTCACGAGCGTACTGTACGATCTATTTCTCTCTCTCTCTCTCTCTCTCTCTCTCTCTCGCGCCCCCTCTTCGCCTCGTTGAATACGAGAGAGAGAGAGAGAGAGAGAGAGAGAGAGAGAGAGAGAGAGAGAGAGAGAGAGAGAAAGAAAGAGAGAGAGAGAGAGAGAGAGAGAAAGAAAGAGCGAGAGACAAACGGTTAGCTCGGCTCGCGCTTCTCGTATGCTTTGCCTTCTCTCGTTCTCTCTGCTCTCTCGGGCGCGCTGGATCGCGTAGGCCGCGTCGCGCCGGTAAACAGGCTCCTTCATTCACTGCTTATTTTATACCGGAGGGGCCCCCTCACACGATCACAGAAATAGCCTCGGCGATCTTTCTGTCCTCGTTCACGTCACTCGGCGAGGCTTTATTCGCTCTCGCTCGCATATATATATATATATAGCCGTCGCATGATCATTCGCGTCGTCGCGCGCACCTCGTACAGAGTTTCGATGCCCGCACTCTCTGAAACGATCGTGAAACGAGCAATCATATCGCTCGCTCTCATTACGAATTTCTTTTCTTGTTTTTTTTCGATGAGAGGTGACGATTTTTTACGAGTGTTTTTTTTTTTTTTGGTTCAATGCGCCACGCGAGAGAATCGGGGGATGAAAGTTTATGAGAGATCGCTCTTGTCATTCGTCGGCGCGGTTTCACGACGACTTTTACACGCGTCAATATATAGTCTGCCTATATGACTCTGAAAAGTCGACACTTTTTCCAACGCATCCCTCCACTTCCAACCGGAAAATTCTTTCATGTATAATAATAAAATTATTTATCGTTTAAATTACGCAGAAGCCGAGAGTGTGTAATGTTTTTTGTTTTTTGTTTTTTTTTTTTAATGTACCCAACTCGTAATGATTTATCGACAAGATCATATTGCCTTGAACAATGTAAAATATAGAATTTCATTTTTATAAAAAGATCCGTAAATAAAAATCTCTAAGGATATTTGTCCCATGTATAAAGTATTCTTAAATACGGAATAGTGGGGGTGGCGACACGAGCACGACAACGAACGAGAGAGAGAGAGAGAGAGAGAGAAGAAGATCGTGTCGGGAAAGATTTCTCGCTCTCTCCAAGAGTGTTTGAGAGAGTCGCGTCCGAGAAAAGTTGAACTGGCCTCGGCGGCCATATCTTTCTCTCTCTCTCTCTCTCTCTCTCTCTCGATGGAGTTGCCCTGTTCCTGCCGCTGGCTGCGCCGAGGTAAGTATACGCGCGGAGCTCGTTCCGAACGAGCCACGAGCTTTTCAGGAACGTATCAACATGGTACATTCGAACGGGGCTCTCTTGTAATTCTTGCTCCCTGCCTCGCATGACGAATAAAAAAAAAAACATCTCGGGCTTTAAAAATGTACTCTTCTTCCTTCATCCTTGGCTCGATCAGTCGATATCGCGCGCAGTATTGTTTTTTCTTTTTTTTTTCTTCATTTCAATAATTACCATCGAACACGGATATATTTAATTCGCGGATAGACGGTAATAATCTCTATGATGTTGCCATGCCACGTATATCATAACTATGTAGAAAAAACCGCGAGAGGAAACGCCGTTTTTGTCTCCCCGTTTTGTGTGTTTGCCTATATACGGTGCTCCTTTTTTTTCTGACGTACGAAAAAACTGCAGCCCCTCTCTTAATATGAGGTTCGCGAAAAATTGTAAAATTTGCGATTGCGAATAATGGCAAAAAATCGGGAGAGATTTTTACTCGGCCTCTCGTATACACATATAGCGGTCGTTCGAGAGAAACGATTCAGCCTCTCTCGAGCGACTGATGTTTCTCGTTCCCTCCGCACGTCGCGCCACCGATCCGTTCAATCGGCTCACGAGGTTCTCTCCCCCTGACCCGCGCTCGCCATCGCCAGCGACGAAACGCGCCGCCGCCATTCTCCCCGTGTTACAACCAGACGCGCGATACTTCATTCATGCTCGTATTATGCGCTCAGGAACGGAACCGACAAACGGGGCGCCGCGTTCAACATTTTTTTTTTTTTTTTTTTTTTTTTCGAGCTCTTTAACTCCGCGCATCGATCGATTGGCTACTCGTAGGGCTCTTTAAATGCCCGCGTATAAATTTATAAATGAGAGATTTTACGCTATCGGGACGTTCTTTTATGCTTGAAAAACCAGTCGTTGTACAATTATTATGTATATGTACTTGGAAAATTTACTTTTTTCACAAACGCGTTTATTTCATCGGTGGATTTTTAATTCACTCGAGTCAAGCCAGTGTTGAAATAATACTGACTATGCAAATTACAGCAGTGAATTAGGTTTTCATGACCGTAAATACAATTTTTAAATCGAAAAATTCAGAGCTGGGCAAAGTACCAGGAGGTACTTTAAGTACAAAATACTGTAAGTACATGACTGCAAGTACCAAGTACCGTAAATACTTGAAGTGAAGACACGGATTGTTAAAAATAGAGCCAAGCATTGACAATGACACCGTAACTATATCGTAGCTTGAGTCTTTGAACGATCGATCCTTACAATATTAACCAAAGATGGCGCAGAACTTTCCTCAATTATATATTCAAAGGTGTTACCATATTAGCAACCATATTAGCAAGACGTATTCAAAAGTACTTCATACTATGTACTTGGGGTACAGGAGAGTACTTGAAATTTGAATTACAAATACTTTCAGTACATTGCACGTATTTGTAAATTTAAGTAGAAATACTCGAAGTACAGGTCGAGTAATTGAAAATTTAAATACAATACGTGAAATACTTTCAGAGTACTTTGTACTTTAAGTACTGTACTTATAGTTACATCGCAATTACCGGCTACTTGAAGTACTGCCCAGCTCCGTTTGTAACTATATTATACAATTTTTAAATCGAATAATTTAATTTCATGGTTGTTACGCATTATTGACTCAGAAATTCTCTGACTTTTCCAAGTTTTCCGCACAGGTTTTGCAATTATTCCAGGTAGATTAGGGTCAAACAAAGAACGTGTGCATGGAAACACGAGCATATATTTACGAACTATACGGGACAGATTGAATACATAAAAATAGCAATGAATAGTTTTTTGTGAAAAAAAAAAAAACACTTTTAACCCACTTGAAAAAACATTGAGGGAATTCTCAATGCGATCCTGACATTGGAAAGTAAATATTGAACTAGACAGCATATTTTTTTTTAAGTTCAAATAAGGTATACCTGCGAGCAATAAGGCCTGTCGACTAATAAGGCCTGCGAGTAACGAAAATCGTATTTAAAATAATCGCTCTCGCTCAAGGCGACACTAACAGACGCCTAATTGCGCGAAGATGTACTTAAATAATACTCATTATTAAAACGTGAGCATTATTGGATATGTTTCCAGGCCTTATTACCCGCAGGTACCTTACATGAAAATTTTATAAATTAAAATAAAAAATTTCAAAAAAACTGAAATACAATAAATAGTTCATAGACTGTAAAGTAAAAAATTAATACATTAAAAGCAAATACCTAACCTGTTTTTTATTATAAACGGAAATTTTTATGTCGCTGCCGATAAATTAAAATTAAATACAAACACTTATCTACGATAATAATTGTGCACACTGTAAAAAAAAAATGGTAAATTCAACTCGAGAAATCGAGTTGAAAAAAATGAGTTAGAACAACTCAAATTGAGTTGGGTCAACCGAATATCGAGTTAAAGCATGAACATGGAATAGTTGCTTCAACTCTGAAATAGCGTTAACATATTCGGTCAAAACAGCCACCTAATGAGTTGACCGAACTCATTTCAGAGTTGAATCACTCACAACAGAATAGTTGGTCCAACTTTTTCTGCAGTTGGTTCGACTACGATAATTGAATAAAACAACTCAATTAACAGCTCTTTGAACCAAATATTAGGTTGATTCAACTACATTTGTGGTTTATTCGATTATTATGCGTCGTCATTTTGACTCTGAAAAAGAGTCGGAAGGACTCGATTAAAAGTTCAATCGACTACATTATGTGGTTCTATTTATCACAATTTACGTTGAAACAACCCTTTTATGTGGCTCTTTGTACTACCATAAATGTTCGGAACGACTCTAGAAACAGCTCTTTTAACCAAATGTTGGGTTGATTCAACTACATTTGTAGTTTATCCGATTACTATGCGTCGTAATTTTAACTCCGAAAAAGAGTTGGAAGGACTCAATTAAAAGTTCAATCGACTACATTGGTGATTCTATTTATCACAATTGATGTTAAAACAACTCTTTTAGATGGCTCGTTCTACTACCATAAATGTTTGAAACAACTCCATAAGCAGCTCTTTCAACCAAATATTAGATTGATTCAACTACATTTGTGGTTTATCCGATTACTATGCGTCGTCATTTCAACTCTGAAAAATAGTTGGAACGATTCGATTAAAAGTTCAATCGAAACTCAAAATATAAATACAAAATATAAATATAAAACGAGCAAAGTTGTGTGAAAATGAATTCTATTACTAATCAACATCGTCAAATGGTAATGGTAATGAGGCATTCAATTTTGTAAGTGTGAGCCAGCATGCAGCGTATATGGGAAAATTGATGAACGAAATTCAATAGTAGTCGATAGCGCAATAGGTAGCGTCCCGGGTTAGTAAGCAGGCATTAGGTAGGAAACTTGTAGGTAGGCGGTTCGAATCCCGGCTCAGACAAAAATTCTGTAATGAGTGAATATCAACGGAGAACTTTTTTTTTCGTGTGATATCATTTCTGTTATATTGTTATCGCGATAAATGCATTATAATTTTTTTTTTTATTAATTTTGAAGCTCGAAATTTAAGAAACGCGAAATGTACATCCGGTTGAATGAGCCACATCGCGAGTTAAGACAAACATAAATCGAGTTCGTTCTACCGAATATTTAGTGGCCTCAACTATATTTCTGCGTACATGGACTTTATTTTTGATTAAAAGAGCCACAAATCGAGTTAATTGTACCATCAGATCGAGTTCAGTCAACTAAAAATGTAGCTGTTCTAACCATACTAATGAGTCACATCAAACAGATATATTGTCGAACCAGTCACATCTCGTGTTGAGACAACCACAAATCGAGTTTATCGTGCTACATATTGTGGTTAAAACGGCGCTATATATGAGTTGAATCAACTCGAAAATGTGGTTCGCCATATGTTACTCTAGAAATGAGTTGATTCAATCGTTTTCGAGTTGAATTTACCATTTTTTTTTTACAGTGCAGTTGCGTATCGACAAATCGAATGCAGAAGCGTTAGCTTTGGAGCTTCGGAGTAAATTAGTTTTTAATTTTTGAAATTTTCATTGTTTGGCACTAACTTTTGTTGCATATAATAAAGAATAATATAAATATTGAAAATATAAAAGAAATATTTATTTTTATATTTTTAAGTTTTTTTTTTTTTTTCAAGTTGGTTTAACTTTTCGTAATTCTGGCAAAAAGTAAATTCTTGAAAAATTCCAGAGAATTTTCTAAATTCCCTGACTTTTTCCTGGATTATTCCAGGAGAAAATAAATTCCCCGAGTTTTCCCGGTTTTCCCGGTTTTCCATATGCGTAACAATCATGAATTTCTTTCATTTATAATTCACCGGATTCGTCATTAAATTTTTCGGATCTCCGAAAATCGGGCTATTGTTTTTTTTTCTCATATTAAAATTTTTCTCTTGAAATTATGTCGAAAACTAAGTATGCGTACGTGTTATTTTCACGCCGCGATATGCTTGTATTCGAGATGAGTTGAAATAATAGCCCCCCCCCCCCCCCCCCATCGTATTGAATTTTAAGCGTGCGTGCATACGCTTGATAATACATGTTTTGGGTCTCGTGCTTTGAGGAAGTTTCTCTATCAAGCTTACATACGAATTTAATCGCTATATCAGCCAATAATATTTGCGATATATATACCTATATAATATACGGTATGTGTGTGTAATGTTTACGGATTATATTACCGCGAGCGGGTACGTATATATGCTTGAACCATCATGCTGGTAAATTGAAACGATTGTGTAACCGTGGTCGCGGACAGTCAACAACGAGACTTTGTGTATTTACGATATATGAGATAGCTGCGCGCTCGCGCGCTGATTTCTGCATTATACGAATAATCAACTCTATATATATTCACAATGAAAGTTCAGGGTTGATGAAAAAAATGGGGTTTGAATCGTTATTCGAAAATTCGTTTGTGTTCATAACGTGAGAACAAAACGAATTCGCAAAATCGTTTGTGAGATCTTCTTCATTGCTCTATATACTCGCGTGCTGTGTTTCGCTCGCAATCGAAGATTGAGGATGCGATTGAAAATATTATTAGAGGAAAAAAAATAATAAACGATTAAAGCGAGCAGTGGCCCAGTTGGTCCGACTCTGGACTGCCACGCAGGCGGCCAGGGTTCGATCCCGCGGCCGGCACCAATGGATTTTTCCAGATGCTTTTTCTGCGAGCTCGGTGGTTCGAAACCCACCTTAAAAATTGTAGGTTCTCACAAATACACTGGGCCAATAGCAATGAGGTTGCGCAAAAATCGAGAGAGAAAAATAGTTCCGTAAATGAACAGAAAAACTAAAATAGTGGGCCCAGTGTAAGAGTGATATAGTGCATGAAAGTGTTGTAAAAAGCCGAAAAGGCTATGCAAGTAAAACTTACTACTACTACTAATAAACGATTAAACGAAAAACGATATCCGCCATATATAGCCGATATGTGTTATATCGCCGTATCGCTATAATCCGATGCTTGGCTCAACGCGATCGGGTTTAAGCATCGAATTAAAAAAATTTACAAAACAATTGCATTTAAAAACCCGCTATATTGAGGAACGCGCTGGCAAAAGAGATGACATCATCGTTCACGTATATTATTACAAAAAGACGGGAGAAAAAAATACTCAAGATGTACGAGTCGTTGGGTGGTGAGAGAGAGAGAGAGAGAGAGACTCAATGCGATAATTCATAAATCGAGGATGCAGCGTCATCTTTGTTATAATAATAATAATTATTTATATAGTGACGTTGTCGATCGACATGACCGTACGATTTAATTTTTTTTTTTGCAATTCGCAACGATAAAATGAGTGCGACTTTTTTTGTTCGTTCGTTTCCATTAAATTACTAAATTGATACGAATGAGAACACGCTTGGCCATCGGGAAATTCAAGTCCCGTTTTCTCACTTTATTCATCGTCCATTTGTCCGGAGAACAAAAGTAGCATATTGATCGAGGGATAACGTTTGTTGTAAATCGATATTTCGAGCTATAACGAACAATGAAAATTTTGCATATCGAGTCGCGATAACGAAACAAAACTAGCGCACCAATGAGCCAAAGACTTTTTTGTATTTCAATCGAGACGATGAAAAAGGCGGGATATTGAATGGAAAATTGGGCCGTCTTGTAGAACCGACGAAACAGAGCTGGGCAGTACTTCGAGGATCCGGTACTTGCGATGTACTGCAAGTACAGTACTTGAAGCACAAAGTACTTTAAAAGTATTCCGAGTATTGCACTTAAATTTCTAAGTTCTCGACCTGTGCTTCAAGTATTTGTACTTAAATTTTCACATACATATCATGTACTTAAAGCATTTGCAATTAAACTTTTCCTGTAATTCAAGTACTTTTTCAAGTACCAAGTTTAAAGTACTAAATATTCAAAGTACTTGAGGTACCAAGTACTTGAAGTACGTCGAGTATCAGGTATCAAATACTTTTCAAGTTTTCAGGTATATATCTCGTAAGCTATAGTACTTATAAATGTGAATCCTTACGTACTCTTTAAGCTCATTTGATTTTGATTCGAGTACTTTTTGTATCAAAACATATTTTCACACTGTGCAATTCACTCAGTCTAGGCAGATTGGAACAGAAATATTTAAACGAAGAATTATAAATAATTTTAAAAAATAGCATCGATAATTGTAATGAAGATTTATTTAGCTTCAGGCTTGAATGAGAAAAAATAAAGAATGTAATGCGCGGATTGTTAAAAACGGAGCCATGCATTGACAATGACACCGTAACTACCGTAGCTTGATGAGCCTTTGAACGCGGTCGTTTCTTACGATCTTAACCAAACTTTTGGCGCAGAACATTCCTCAATTATATTTTCTGAGGCGTTATACATGCAACCATTAGTAAAGCGTATCGAAAAGTACTTCATACTTTGTACTTGAAGAAGTACTTGAAGTACAGGAAAGCACTTGAAAATTCCAGTACAAATACTTAAAGTACAAGTACAGTACTTCGAAATTTAAGTACGGCAATTTAAATACATTTAAAGTATTTTGTATTTCAAGTACTGTAGTTCCGGTACATCGCAAGTACCGGGTACTTGAAGTACTGCTCAGCTTTGAACGATACTGCTGAAAAATCAGTTTCTTTTTTTCCAGGATTTTAATGTATTTAAATGTACTTGAAGTACAGGAAAGTACTTGAAATCTTAATTGCAAATACTTTAAGTACACGAAATGCGCTTGAAAATTGAAGTACAAATCTTTGAGTACCGGCCTAGTACTTGGAAATTTAGTTACGATACTTGAAGCACTTTTAATGTACTTGAAAGTACATCGCTGTACTTGAAGTACAGGAAAGTACTTGAAATTTTAATTGCAAATACTTTAAGTACACGAAATGCGCTTGAAAATTGAAGTACAAATCTTTAAGTACCGGCCTTGTACTTGGAAATTTAGGTACGATACTTGAAGCACCTTTAAAGTACTTAGTACTTTAAGTACTGTACTTCCAGTACATCTCAAGTACCGGGTACTTGAAGTACTGCTCAGCTCTGAACGATACTGCTGAAAGAGCAGTTTTTTTTGCCTAGTATTTTAATGTATTTCAATGTACTTGAAGTACAGGAAAGTACTTGAAATTTTAATTTAAAATACTTTAAGTACACGAAATGTACTTGAAAATTCAAGTACAAATCTTTAAGTACCGGCCCAGTACTTGGAAATTTAGGTACGATACTTGAAGCACTTTTAAAGTACTTTAAAGTACATCGCTGTACTTGAAGTACAGGAAAGTACTTGAAATTTTAACCGCAAATACTTTAAGTACACGAAATGTACTTGAAAATTCAAGTAAAAATCTTTAAGTACCGGCCTGGTACTTGGAAATTTCGGTACGATACTTGAAGCACCTTTAAAGTACTTGAAAGTACATCGCTGTACTTGAATTACAGGAAAGTATCTGAAATTTTCATTGCAAATACTTCAAGTACACGAAATGTACTTGAAAATTCAAGTACAGATCTTTAAGTACCGGCCTAGTACTTGGAAATTCAGGTACGATACTTGAAGCACCTTTAAAGTACTTTGTACTTCAAGTACTGTACTTCCAGTGCATCTCAAGTACCGGGTACTTGAAGTACTGCTAAGCTCTGAACGATACTGCTGAAAGAGCAGTTTATTTTTCCCAGGATTTTAATGTATTTCAATGTACTTCAAGTACAGGAAAAGAAACGTTAAATTTCAATCGCAAATACTTTGAGTACACAACGTGTACTTGAAAATTTAAGTACAAATACTTAAAGTACAGGTCGAGTACCTGAAAATTTAAGTACCATGGCAAGTACCGGGTACCTGAGGTACTGCCCAGCTCCGATTTGAGTTCGCCACACCCTTACGAATTTTCGGAAAAATTTCGAAAAATTAGAGGTATCATTTTTGACCGAAATAAACCAAAAAATCCATTGATCATCAGAATCCCATAGGGGGTCAGGCCGATGACCCTGTCGTTTCACGTGGAATGCCCCATAATATGCATTAAATTCAAATACGTCATCCATTATTCTTTTCGATATATTTTCATTTTTTGTATTTTTGTAATTAATATATAATGAAAATGTTGGTTTCATCCCCGAGAAAAGTTTTAGTAGTTTGTACGGTGAGTATATATATATATATATATTTATTATATATGGAAGAGCAGATGTAGAATGTAAAGATGAAAAAGAACGTGTGCGCGGTTGACGATGCGAATCGCGTGTCTGTCTGCTCCGAGTGGCTCCCGAGGGAGGATATCCGGTGCGGAAATGCATATATCCCCTCATCTCTCTTCTCATTCTATATACATGTATTATCTACGAGCGAACGATCATGCCGGAACCTCCGATATAACGAACTCGGTTCTACTCGTATACATTCGCAGCGATATCTACTCGCTATTGAAATTTTAATAATTATAAATACGAGATCTCTCGTTCGGTATTATTGGCTGATAAAATTTACTTTCGAGACGATTGCAACGAGCTTCACGATCTCAATATAAATTTATCGCGTTTGTATGGGCATTTATACGTATTGGAAACGGCAAAGAGATAGAGAGAGAGAGAGAGAGAGAGCAAATATGGGACACGTAATATCTTGAAGTGGAAAGCTGAAAGAACGAGTTTATAAAATACTGTACTAGTTTTTGGGCGAGCCTGTACTCGATGTATATGCGTATATATGTATATATATACATATATACATCGAGCTCTCGCTCACTCGATCGTTATAGCATTTTCTCGCGAGGACAAATCTCCGGATATATTATGAATGACTCGAAAAATGACGTGCATTCATTGAGAGCTCGCGCGAGCTGCGCAAACGCTCGTTCGCCTCTTTTTTTTTCCCCTCCCTCGCCAGCCGAAGCAAGGACACGATGACACGAAACCTCTCTCAGGGACAAACACAGAGACGCGAGCAACCATATATAACGGTTGCTCGAATCGGCAAATTAATGAACAGCAAACAAACAAACGGATAAAAAAAAACAACCCGCGTTAGGTCCATCATTTTTTGCCTGAAATATACGACTCGATGACGCAATTCCAAAAACTTCTTGCGTTGCGTGGTCTCGATGAGCAAAAAAAAAAAAAAACGAGGATACACGCGTAAAACGAATATTATGATTAATCTTTATTATTACAGGTCGACTTGCACAACTTGTCGCGGCGGGGCTTGGTCGATTCGAAAGTGAGGTTAGTAGCTTTTGTTTCGTATCATATGACGCCGCGTGACCGCGTACATATTCGACGATACTACCGGAGCGATGGTAGCGCCGATAGCGGCAGACTCGATAACTAAAAATCCCCACCGGTGTTTCCCGCTGTCGCCGCGCCAATCGATTCTTTCATTCATGGAAAAAAATATAGTCGACCATGTATAAGCATATATATTTATTGTGGATACAACGTGCGCGTAATCGAACGATGTTTTAACTCTTCCAACAAAGGACATTCAGAGACGCTTTGTAGTATTTTTTCAATGCACAATTACAAAGTTCGTTGTGCGTCATAGATGCAATGGAAAACAAAAGCCTGTACAGGTCGTATAAAGAATTACTCGGGCAACACGAACTCGGATATTTTCAACTCGTTTTTTTTTTTTTTTTTTATGTACGAAAGGAAAAATGTATAATGGGGCTCCGTACACGTAACTCATAGCTCATAGACACGGATGGCTCATCAACCGTTCGTTTTTTTCATTTTATCGAGTGTCGTCTTTGAGAAAAATGTGTTTTATAAAGTTTCATCAAGGTTCTTTTTCCGGCCTCGCCTCATTGTACCATAAATATTATCTACAAACTATACACCTGTTAAAATATGCATATACAAATATATGAGGTATTCCACGTAAAATGGACCACCTCCAGACCTCATCACCTCCGATTTCGTTCTTCTTTTGGGATTTCGTAATCCTAAATGAAAGTACCATCACTGATTTATTTCAAATTTTTTTCGGTCCCCCGTTTCGGAGTTTTCAATTTTTCAAATTTTCTGATTTTTCAAAGCCGCGAATTTTGAATCGATGATATCTCACGATTGGAACATCGTACAAATATAATCAAGATAGTCAATCGATTCGTCTTGAATCCAAATTTTTCGAAAAAAATTCAATTTCTTTTTTTCGGAAACGTTTTGGTTACCAAAATTTGACTTGAAAACTGAAAACCAAATTTTCGTCAATTATGTCAGATCGGAGAAGTTGGAAAATTTTTTTTTTCGGATTCTAAGCATTTTTTCACATTTGAATGGGTCTTTTCCAGGATGGAGAAATTCGATTTACATTGACTAAAAAAAAAAAAGAAAAAAAAAAATAATAATAAAAGGCATTTAATTTTTTTTAAATGAAAATTTTTGTAATTTCATTTCGTTATTAGTTTTTTTTAAATTCATCAAACCCATCTTTTTCCGATATTTTTTTTTGTATGCTTGTAAAGCAATTCTCTGTTGCTGAAAGGAGAGTATAAACTTTGAAACGCGAAAAACATGCGAAGGAAAAAAGTAAATATATTTTTCTATCTATATTTTTCTACTCGCTCTTGCATACTTGTATAAAAATTTTTGAATAAATTTTCCAACATTCGACTGCAATTTTGCGAAATGTATTTTTCTTACGTCTGGTAAAAATAATATTCTTTGGAAAAGACGAATGAATTGGAATTTTGTTTCTTTGGTAATTCTTTAGTTTAGTCACTTTTCCGAAAAACGGCGGAATTTTTTTTTTTTTTTCTCTATCAATAGCTTTATTTTATCACCGATGGTGATATTCAGTCGGGGCAGGCTGAATAAGTTGAATAAATAAATAAATAAATAAATAAATAAATAAATAAATATATAAAATCAGTTTTTCCATTTTATTCTTAAAAGTGTTGATCTTAGAGAAAAATATTCTTCACAAAAGTTGTGGCTCATAAAAAGATTGATCTTCTTATACATTTTTTGTCTAAAACCATTTTTTTTTCGAGAAAAAAAATAATATAATTTTTGTTAACAAAGAAAACATAAAAATCAATGTTTTTTTTATTTTTATTTTTTTTAGTAAATGTGAATCAAATTTTTCCATCCGAAAGACGTTTTCGAACGTGAAAAAATGTGTAGAATTCGAAAAGAAAAAAATTTTTCCAACTTCTCCGACCTGATATATAATTGACGAAAATTTGGGTTTTTCAGTTTTCAAGTCAAATTTTGGTGACCGAAACGTTTACGGAAAAAAGAAATTATTTTTTTTTTTTAAATTGGATTCAAGACGAATCGATTGACTATCCTGATTATATTTGTACGATTATTCCAATCGCAAGATATCATCGATTCGAAATTCGCGGATGTGAAAAATGAGAAAATTTGCAAAAATTGAAAACTTCGGAACGGGAGGCCAAAAAATTTTTAAATAAATCAGCAAAGATACTTTCATGTGGGATAACAAAATCCTAAAAGAAGAACGAAATCGAAGGTGATGCAGTGATCCACTCTACGTGGAATTTCTCATGTACAGGTGTGCATTATTGCACGCGAATTTTTCTTCACAAAATGCAACACTCGTGTTTTTTTTTTTTTTTTTTTTTTTCACAAATCTCGGACAATAGTCATAACATACGTACCTGCGACGACGACGATGTATTCCTGTAAAATATCGAATTCAATTGAAGCACACACCAGGCTTGACAAGGTCCAAAAATTTTCTTGTCTGGCAATTTTTTTTTTCATAAATGCACAAAAGTCTTTTATAATAGTGACGAAATTTCTGCAATGTTCCTGAGACCTCCGCGTACGGTATGAAAATTGATTGATTGATTTATTTTTTTTTTTTTTTTCGCTTCGTTCTTAACGAGTAACCAAATGAAAATGTGCCAATGCGATCGTGAGTAGAAAAATTTCCAACGATTTATGATTATCGAAAGTAGATGGATAAACATGCAGCGAATGCCTCTTATTAAAAATGAAAAATGAAAAATTCAAATTTATGGCTGATTTATAGCGTCGAATTAAAAAAGAAAAAAAATTAATTTCCTCGAGCTTCGTAAGTCTTTCGTAAAGCTGCAATGTGGCTTGAAATTCCAAGGAGCGATTTAATAGCCAATTTTTTTTTGTCAGAAATTTTAATTAAAAAAATGCAAATAAACCAGAGCTGGGCAAAGTCCGGAAAGTACTTCAAGTACAAAGTACAAAGTACTCAAAGTATTTGAAGTACTCGTGTATTACAAGTACCAAGTACTACGTACTTGAAGTACTGAAGGTCTACAAGTACTTGAAGTACCGAGTACTTGAAGTAAAAGTACTTGAAGTACTTAAGGTGTCAGGTACTTGAAGTATTGAGTACTTGAAGTACCAAGTACTTGAAGTACCGAGTACTTGAAGTACCGAGTACTTGAAGTACCGAGTACTTGAAGTACTTAAGGTACCAGGTACTTGAAGTATTGAGTACTTGAAGTACCAAGTACTTGAAGTATTGAGTACTTGAAGTACCAAGTACTTGAAGTACCAAGTACTTGAAGTACCAAGTACTTGAAGTATCGAGTACTTGAAGTACCAAGTACTTGAAGTATTGAGTACTTGAAGTACCAAGTACTTGAAGTACTGAGTACTTGAAGTACCAAGTACTTGAAATAAAAGTACTTGAAGTATTTGATACGACATTACTTGAAGTACTGAGTACTTGAAGTACGTCAAAAATCAAGTATCAAATACTTTTCAAGATTTCACGTACATCTCGTAAGTTCTAGTACTTATTTTTGATTTGTTACGTACTCTTTAAACTCATTTGATTTTTATTCGAGTACTTTTCGTATCAACACATATTTTCACATTGCGCGATTCACTCAGGCTAGGCAGATTTGAACCGAAATATTTAAACGAAGAATTATAAATCAAAGTCAATGCTCAATCTCTCATGGCACTATTTGTCGAATTCTCTCTCTCTCTATGTCAAATGGAATATAAGTACATATAAACATGTAACATAAATATAAAATATATGTTACATATCTTTTATAATTACCTTTCCTCTTAAAAATAGAGTTGGTTTCATTCGATTTCCACATAATTTGGCGTTGTTACACCAATTTTGGCGGTAAAAGTCAATATTTCGACTTTTTTTAAATTCCCAGACTTCGATTCCCGGAATAAATAGACTTTTTCGAAAATCGAGTAAAACTAAGCTACCTGTCTCAAAACTTTATATTTTCACTTTATAATGCCGTTGGTTTTGTTCAATTTCGATAAAAATCAACGGAGATATTGCAAATTCAATAAAAAAAAAGTCATTTTTACGATTTTTTCATGTTTCTTACCCTTTTACCTCATTTTTGACTAACTTTTCCGACTTCAAACAAAATTTCCGTAAGCTCGCGTGATTCTGCATTAAAAAACGCAAAGAATGAGCCCAAATTGAACCCTTTTTGTTAAATTTTACCGGAGATATGAATTTTTCAAATTTGAGGTGTTTGGTCACCCCAGGTTACCATAATAGGTAAAAAAAAATAAGGTTACCATTCTAGGATTAACTTGATTCGTCTCACGGTATCGCGACGCGGAACGTTCCTTAATTATATATTAAAAGGCATATTATACATGCGACCATTAGCAAAACGTATTCAAAAGTACCTGATACTTGGTACTTGAAAAAGTACTTGAAGTACAGAAAAGTACTTTAAATTTTAAGTAAAAGTACTTTAAGTAGATGCGATGTACTTGAAAATTTAAGTACAAGTACTTTAAGTACATGACATGTACTTGAAATTTTAAGTACAAGACTTGAAGTACAGGTCAAGTACTTGAATATTTAAGTACAATACTTGAAATACTTTTGAAGTACTTTGTACTTCAAGTACTGTACTTCCAGTACATCGCAAGTACTGGGTACTTGAAGTACTGCCCAGCTCTGAAATAAATTTTCCTGGTCTTTTTTTGCATCGCTGATTTTCGGTACGAATCTCTCGTTTTTTTTTTTTATTTTCTTTCTTTAAAAAAAAACCAGCACCACGTGGTGGCTCGTCGAGTCGTTGCGCGATCTAAAGCGCGTTCTCGCTACTCGACAAACGCGGGTTTTACGTTTCTCCACGCCGGAAAAGCAGGAAGTTGCCGAGACACCTCGGGGAGAGAGATGGGGGAGAAAGAGAAGCCAGAGCGAGAAAAATACTCTTCTCTTCCATTCCTCTCCGTGACCTTATGCCACAAAATTTTTTAACGTTTTTTATTTTTTCTTTTTTTCACTCCTCGCCTCTTTTTAATTTCATTCGTCCGTCGAGACTTCCGTGTTCTCTTGCAAAGAGCTTGAGAATAAATATACACGTGTCCACGATCGTATACTCAATAACGTTTCATTGCCGAATCTTTTGTAAAATATTTGCCTCTTCTCCGCGTGGTTTTATTTCTTTAAAATTCGTTATCCTACGCAGATGACGGTTTTTTCAAATCTTTCAAATAATTCAAAAATTGAAAATAATGCCAGTTTTCTGCTACGAAGATTTTTTGGGTTAGGAATGATTTGGCTGCTTGAATTTCTTAATTTTACCGCTAGAGGCGCTGCTGCACTGGGGTGTTGTGACGTCATTGTCACGTTATATACGTTTGAAATGCAACTCAATTTTCAAGCTGGTATAATTAATTAAAGAATGATGAGTGACTGAAAAAAACCTATGCAGCTGATTTTTTTAAAATCTTTTAAATAATTTAAAAATTGAAAGTAATGCCATTTCTCTATTACGAAATTTTTTTGGGTTAAGAATGATTAGCTGCTTGAATTTCTCAATTTTACCGCTAGAGGCGCTGCTGCGCTAGGGTGTTGTGACGTCATATTCACGTGATATACTTTTAAATGAAACTCAATTTTCAAGCTGATATAATTAATTAAATGAGTTATAATTTTATATTAATTATATTATATAATTATTATATATATATATTATATAATTATATATATATAATATATAATATAATTATATTATAATTAATTAAATGATGAGTAACTGAAAAAACCTTATGCAGCTGATGTTTTTGAAATCTTTTGAATAATTTAAGAATTGAAAATAATGCCAGTTCTCTGTTACGTAAATTTTTTGGGTTAGGAATGATTGGCTGCTTGAATTTCTCAATTTTACCGCTAGAGGCGCTGCTGCGCTGGGGTGTTGTGACGTCATTGTAACGTGATATACGTTTCAAATGCAACTCAATTTTCAAGCTCGTATAATTAATTAAATAATGATGGGTTACTGAAAAAAAACCTGTGCAAATGATGTTTTTAAGTCATTATTAAAAAAAAAAAAAATCAAAACTTGAAAACAATGCAAGTTCTTTATTTTATATTATAAACCTTTCGCACTCTTTTCTTTCCTTTTTTTTTTTTTTTTTTCTTAATTTTTCATCTTTCTATCCATAAAAAGTGCATTCTTACCAACGCTCTAAATTCCTCCCTCGCAATATCAATAAATTCGACACCTCGGACGCGCAATTCGTTATTTCATAATTACACATAGGCTTTGTCTGAAGGGGAAAAAAAAAAAAGTAGGAAGACAACACTTCACACTCGTAGCTCTTTCAAGTACAAATTGCGATAATTTATTCTCCACCGAGCTTTTCTGCAACGGGGAAAACCAAGATTTCACTGTTTCATATATATATATTTTTCAATGATTCGGCCTGATCTGAGATTTTTTTTTCAATTATATTTCTCGTTTCATGAAAATGTGTACTCGCCATTATATACAATTATCAAAGGGTGGGGAAAAAAAAAAAAAAAAAAAAAAATGTTTTGCAATAAAAAGAATGACGGTTCGGTCGAGACAACGGATACAATGACGCGAGGAGCTATTTTATGAATGAGCAAAACTCCAACTGAGAAAAAGAGAGAAAAAAAAAAATAATGATTGAAAATCGGATGAAGGTTTTTCTTTTTTTTTTTTTTGTAGCAAATAAATATCGGCGCCGAAAGACTCGATACGGATAAATGATTTCTTCTTTAATTCTCGTATTTATATATTTTACGAACGCGTACGTGTTTCACGGCGAGAGAGTGTATATAATTTTTATATACGATGCATTGTAAAAAATAAAAAGATCGTTCGACGCTCGTTATACAATCTCGGTCGACGCGCACATTCGTTCGCATGAATTTATCGTACACTGGAAAATTATCATCGAACCCGGTCATTTTGGCCATTGTTATTGATATTTTTTGTTTTTTGTTTTTTTTTTTTTTTTTTTTTTAAATATCGATGGTAAAAATTATTGGAAATATTTTCTGGAACTCGCCCAAACCTTCTATGCGGAAGTTCCCTCTCGATTCGTTCAAATTGCTCTTTTTTTCCCCCCTTTTGACGCATCACCGGATCGGCATATCCGGATGAGGCTTACAGAATCTCGAAGAGCTTTTTCAGTTCCACCATCAGCTGCCAGTCGGTCTTGAGCAAATCGTCCCGGAAGTAGTCCTTGCAGGCGTCAATGCTCTGTCGACTTATCTGCAAGGATCGAGGAAGAGATGAGAAAAAAAAAAAGAAAACTTTTTTTTTTTTTTACTCCAATTTTAATTCCCCAATGGAATCGTTATTGTAATTTTTCAAACGTAGCAACGCAAGGCGAGTCCGTCGTGTGCCGAGCGCGGTCAATATCGATCCTCGCTTAGTTGGTCGACCAAGCTGGCACGCGGTAGGTAGGGTGACTGAACCAGTGAATGAACGCATAAGCCTTTTTTTTCTATTTCGATAAAGCCGTGGAATTTAACTTATTACGAATTTCTTTATGAGCAAATTAGATCTTATAGAACAATGTTCACGGAATATAAAAAAAAATATTCCAAGTGCTCTGTTCGCAAGGATTTTGTAAAAAAAAAAATTATAACGAACGAAATTACCAATTTCCCAGTGAATGAACAAAAATTCCAATGAATGAACTCATATCTTTCCAGCGAATGAACGTACAATGGAACCAGAGATGCGTACGCATACTCTCGTGCGTTTTGAGGTTATGAAAAGCCTTTTCAACGCTCGTTCAATCACGGGAAATAGGTTAAAAAGCAGGACCAGTGAATAAACGGCCATATATCGCAAACATTATTGGGTTTTTGACCAAAAATTCATTAATATAATTGAAGCTTAGCAGTGTATAACGTTGAAAAAATTATTGCATAACTTTTAAAAAGATTTATCGAGGTGATATGGAATATTCTGGTATTCGACGCGAAGTCAGATGGTTGTAACAACATGGCTGTCTCTTATGAATATGCGCCCCAAGTACGAAAAAAAAATCCATAGCATCGCAAATCTTTTCGCAGCGTCAAATAATATCACTGCTGGATGTTTTCTCAGAATTTTCACTTCATTATGAATACAAAATTCTTCATAATAATAGAATCATATCTCTGCCGTTTAATTAAAATACTAAGCCTGTTCATTCACATGGTAGGTGTTCATTCGCTGGTTCAGTCACCCTAGTTAGGTTTGTAATTAACGCTCTAGACTAGGCGAGGCTAGCGATAATAACGAAGCGATGAAGCGTGACATCAACGACCATATCGTTTTATCCCTAATCTTTTTATTCACATGAGTGCGTGTGTGTGTGTGTGTGTGTGTGAGAGTCGTTGAATGAATACATCAGGAGGGGAGGTTTGATTCATTCATGCCATTTTCGAGGAAAAAAAAAAAAAGAGGACGTTATAGATGCGCGGCCTCGCCGCTTGTACAGCGGTCCTTGCAAACTCGAGCGATATCGTTATGCAACTAAATTTATGCAACCTTCAAATTGGGACAATCGTTGCGTTGAAAAAAAAAAAATAGATAACGAGAATTGCATGATTTTAAAGATCAATATTTTTTTTGTCGGTTATTACATTTTATTCGAGATGATGTCACTTTTTTTGCTTGACTCCCAACGTTGCCCTCGAGTATCATGAAATTTATTGGTAATATCGACGAATCAAAGTGGATTATTCGAGCGTTTATTTTCCATTGTCTTGACTATTCTTGGAATCGTACCTCCGTCGGACAACGGAGGTCGTGAAATCAATTGACGATATAGTATATTGTGAGCTACATGAGGAGTACTTGTACTTTTGGTTCGGGCGGATATAGAAATGATTCCCTATCGCGGAAATGTTCGTAGATTTTTACGTCTGTTTATAGATTCCCTCGGCTCTCCTTCTCTCTCTCTCTCTCTCTCTCTCTGGAATACTTAGCACAGGTCACCTGAATATCCTAGAGGCATAGCGCTAGGCTAACTTATACTATGCCAGGTCACTCTTTTTTTGCTCTTCTTTTTTTCTTTTATTCATCTTTATATGCGTTAGCATGGTCCGAGTTCTGGTTCGGTTAGTTTTAATCCATTTAGCCTATCTGCGCTCAGTAGGCTAAATATGTATTCGTACTGACTCACAGACATGGCTTTTCCTTCCTCTCGTTAATTATATTGAACCTAGATTCAACTTATTTGCAAGCAAATTTTGGAAACTGCATGTAACTTATTTATACTCAAGGGTCTCGATCGAGAGGATCTATTAATTTTTAAAATCACCGAAGCAACCTCTGGTCTTAAGGAAGTACCCTCGGTACGACGTAAGTCAGAGAACTTTAACCTTCTACTTGAGTAACGTAGTATATAATTTGGCAACATCGCATCCCTTGCTTTAGTGTACGTGCTCACGTACAAGTATAATACTTATGTATTTGACACTGAAGCAGCCAGCGAGCGGTTTCTGTGTGTATTATTAATTTGAAAAATGAGCGAAAACAGGTATTATTGGAGAAGAAAAAAATTTTCCAAAAAAATTTATGATAATAGAGTGCGACAAAGTGAAGTGGGAAAATCGATTCCCAGTGTTTACGGGAAAAGAAATATTTATAACCTAAACGACGACTTTAAAAATGATGCAATTGACGGCTGTCGTGTTGCCACGTTTGTGAATTGCTCGAAAATCTTGTATTTTTTTTTAGTTATTTCTCCTAACACAAGCAAGCTTTACATGTTTTGGAAAGAGAAAAATGTTCGTGGGATATTCGTTTACATCTCCTTCAAATTTTATCAAAATCTGTTTGTTAATTCCAACTTGATAAATGATAATGTGCGTCAAAATCATAGATTCCCATAAGACCCCATGTTAAGAGCTTCGAAATGAAATTATTAATATCTTCTTTCAAAGTCAACCAAAGATTACAAAATTTTAACTGAGTCATTTTTGGAAAGATTTTGACATCTCTGCAAATTTTCGTAATTTTCTGTTTGTTAATTGATTTACCGAGGGTACTCCCTTAAGGCCGTCCTCTAGTTTCTCGGCTGTTTTTTTTATGGCTTTTTCAATAATTTTTTTACGGGCAAAGCATCGAAATAATCAATCTCATTATTTTTGCATAATCTTTATTAACATTTAAATAAGCTTTACAAATTTTTTGAAGTCAAAATATATAATAGAATAGCAGTTCAAACGCGTTTTTCTCGAAACACCATTTTTCGAAACGGTAACCACGATATTTCAGAAACTATTGCACCGATCTTGTTCAAATTTATACAGCATCTTTAATATGTTATAAGCCAGCGATTGAACTAGGATTATCATGATTGCTTCGATAGTTTTTTTCGTACGAGCGAAAAACTTAAGAAAAAATGAGTAAAAAATAGAATGTAATTTTCAAAAGTGTATAAAAAAGTCAATTTTTGTAATTTAGAATTCACTCTAGTTCAATCGCTAGTCTTGAATATGAAGATTAAAATGCCGTTTGGTTTTTTGATTTCGGATAAGCAGAACAGCCGCAATCTTGGTCACCGTCAAGCACCTCTTTTACTTGATGTCTTCCTGTCGGCCACTATAACTGCTATTCTATTATATATTTTGACTTCAAAAAATTTGTAAAGCTTATTTAAATGTTAATAAAGATTATGCAAAAATAATGAGATTGATTATTTCGATGCTTTGCCCGTAAAAAAATTATTGAAAAAGCCATAAAAAAAACAGCCGAGAAACTAGAGGACGGCCTTAAATCAGAATTGAAATCACGAGAAATCGAATCGAATCACATAAAATCGACGCTACTCGAACGACGTTGAAATCACTCAAAATCAGAATGCAATCGCTACTAGTTGTTTTAAATCAACGTAAAATCAACGTAAAGTCAGAAAATCATCAGAAATCACGTTAACATATCTAAATAAATAAGAATCAAAATCCTGTTCGTTGGTAAGCGCATCAACGCGAGAACGCCTCGACCTATTTGGCTAATTTATTTTTTCAAATGTTCGTAATAGTCCGAATAAGATTTTTAGGGAAATAAAAACTCGAAAATTCGGGAAAAACTGAAAGTTCTTTTTTTTTTATATGCGACGGATATGCGTAATTCTTTTCTTTTTTGTTCGTTTTAGCCGTGGAAAAGTTTTCTGGGAAAAAAAATTCAGGGCAATTGAAAAATTGTATTCTTATTCAACGATATCTTCGCCTAATATATCCGAGAGTACAGTCTTCATATTAATTCAGCGTTTTATAAACAAATGAAAAAAATTATTTCAACTCTCAAATCATTTTTTTTTTTCGATTCGCCTGAGTGACACCAACCGACCCTGGTATACTGTGATTCGATGTTTAAGCGACAAATAATAAATAATTCCGCTGTACGTACTTTCAGTGATTTCAGAAATGATTCGTTCAAATGGTGAGAAATCAGTTGAAATCACACAGCAAGTCACATGTGTTTTAAAATCATTTGAATCATTCATGAAATCACTGAAATCATGTGAAATTGACTTGACGCTGAAATCACTTGTAACTTGGTAGCCCTTTGGTCTCCACCCTCGTATAATAAAATTACATTCTCTCTCTCTCTCTCTCTCTAGTGCTTTACTATTTTCCTTAAGAATGTATTGGACGTACCTTCCCAACCAAAAGTGACTTTAGTCGACAATATTGCATACTTCACGATAAGATAAAAATCGGAAAAAATTAACCCACAATAAAGACGATAAGAAGATTAATTTTTAATAATAATAATGCCAAAAAGTTATCAATAAATTATTAAAAAAAAAAAACATTGTTTAAAAAATTTTTAAAGAATACTTTTTTTTTTTGACACGTGAAATGAATTCGGTGATTTTTCTGACTATACACATGAATTTTTTAAATGCTTTTGCTTTTTTTTTATTACTTCTTCCTGCTCAGGCGCTACAACTCACAACTTATTCTTAAGCCATACTTGCATCTCACTGTCACTTACTTTCCGCAATTAGTATTCAGCTATTTCTTTTTTCCTTTTTTTTTTTCTTTTTCACAAAATTGTACTTGCTCCGTTTTTGATCTATTTTGTACTTTCAGGTTACAACTGCCTTGGGTACAATAAAAACTGGTTCTATTCTATTCAATTTTATTCTATTCTCTCTTTACTGTCAGTTTTATACCGTCTTGAAGCTAATCGTCATTGCAATCATTCGCGAATCTATCGCGTATCTATAAATGTATCATAATCCGGAAAAAATTATCTGAACACATATACACATAATATAGATACATAAATCAGAGCGAGCAGTGGCCCAGTTGGTCCGACTCTGGACTGCCACGCAGGCGGCCAGGGTTCGATCCCGGGGCCGGCACCAATGGATTTTTCCAGATGCTTTTTCTGCGAGCTCGGTGGTTCGAAACCCACCTTAAATTGTAGGTTCTCACAAATACACTGGGCCAATAGCAATGAGGTTGCAAAAATCGAGGGAGAAAAATAGTTCCGTAAATGAACAGAAAAACTAAAATAGTGGGCCCAGTGTAAGAGTGATAGAGTGTATGAAAGTGTTGTAAAAAGCCGAAAAGGCTATGCAAGTAAAACTTACTACTAGATACATAAATCGTGAGTTGGTTGCGAGGTATATATATATAACGATGGTAATATATATATATATGTAGTGGCATTCTTTCGAAACGAGTTATGTACCCTTCGCGGCCTACGCTTCTCCCATAGCAGTTTGCGGTCAGATTGATCTACCCCCATGTTATATTTCACTGCCCTCGCAAAATCCCGGACTTGGCGAAAACAATTTTTTTATTTTTTCGTTTCTTCACGCAACAAACGAGGAAGAAAAAACGAATTAGTGGGCTGAAAATATCACTCGATAGAAAAATTTTTCATTATCTTCGTGACGTTTTTCATGCGAGAGTATTGTTCCAGAGTCCTATACGAGAATCATAAAACTATTATTGGAATCGGCCTCGTGCTATGCGTGGGCGACAGATAGAAATCGATTCGTTATTCCAGGCTTGAACTCGTTTATGTGTAAACTACGGACCACGTTATTGTGTGTGTGTGTGTGTGTGTGTGTGTGTAGATAGAGAGAGGTCTTTGCATTGATGATGCTTCGGCTCTATTTTTCGTTTCTGTGTCTCTCTCGAGATAACTCATCATCCAATGAATAGTCAATGAAGGCTAATGAAGTATGGGCAATATGAATAAATATATTTGCTAAATTTTTCAAAAAATCGTCAAATCCCTTATGCTTTGATGTCAAATTTATTGCTTTTTTTTTTCCTAACCATATACGCACGATGAGTGATTTTGCAAAATTTTTTTTTTTTTACAAAATCGACTCTTCTCTATACATGGGCCCAAACAGTTTTGTCGTAGAAAAACAAAAAAAAAAAAGAACTTGATTTTTTGAACGATCATAGAACGTCATGAAACGGATCCGCGTATATCGGTGAATCGAAATAACGGTAACGTTCCAACGATTAGACCCGCGTAAAATGAGACGCTTCGGGAATTCGCACGCGCCTCAAATACAAATATACACCGTTTTGCGGACGATAACTCTCGTAGCGCATTTGAAAATCCAGAAGCGTTTCTCTTATCTCGTGCGCGAGAATTATAATTCCCTTTTTTTCTTCTATTTCATTCTTCTTATGCAACACAGAGCGTTCTAATTATAGCGTAATTGGATCGAGTTTGAATTATACTTCATTTCCTGATGGCATTAGCGAGGCAAAGTTGAATTATCTCGCCAAGAGATGTGGAGGGAGGGGGCAAGCAGGAAGAGCGTATTGATCTTGGCGTTATGTCACATAGTCGACAAGAGAGAGAGAGAGAGAGAGAAAGAAAGAGAAAGAGAGAGAGAAAGAAAGAAAAAGAGAGAGAGAAAGAGAGAGAGAGAGAGAGAGAGAGAGAGAGAGAGAGAGAGAGAGAGAGAGAGAGAGAGAGAGAGACATGCACACGTATATACGTGCTTATATGCGTATAAAGGCACCGATGTATATATATATATTGTACGCATATATATATATGTACATATATATGTACATATATATATATATATATATATATATATATATGTGGGGTGCGAAGTCCCCCAGAAAGAACTATAAGTACGGATCGTGGAGGAATTGGGTAGAAGGCCTAGGTAGCTCAGTGGTCAGAGCACTCGACCGGCAATCGAGAGGGCCTGGGTTCGAATCCCAGTCTAGTCACCCCAAGCCTAAATTTTTCTGCGATCATATATATATATGTACATATGTACATATATATATATGTACATATATATATATATGTACATATATATATATATGTGCGTAAAAGAGCGAAGGAAAGTAGAGAGGCGCCGTCGTGGGGAGAATAAGTTAGAGGCGTGGATCCGCGAGTATATATTACGCGGTAGCTAACGTTCGGGTGTATCAGTGCGCGCGGCTGGCCTTTCTCTCTCATGTCAGTAACATATTACATATATAGGCTGATGTGAATGTTTGCGTGTATGTAGAGGACTAGGTCGAGGGACGACGACGACGACGACGACGACGACGACGACGACGAAGAAGGAAGAGAACTGTTCCGCACCCATTCATAGCGTGTCGGTGGGCCCGCTGGTGCGTGCTGACATGCGGGGCATGAATGGAAACGCGCACACCCCTATTACACCCACGCGATCTCTCTCTCTCTCTCTCTCTCTCTCTCTTTCTCTCTTTCTCTCTCTCTCTGCGTTCCATTTTCCTCCCCCGTACTCGTCGCGGCAAGAGGCTTTCAACCCTCTTGCTCGCGGACGGTCTATGCACCATCAGAGACGATTGGATGTTGCAACCCCGCGCGCTACGTTTTATACGTTGAATATGCGATTTTTTTTCAGAATTTTTCGTTATCATTCGAGAGTTCATCGAAGTCACGTTCGTGAACGAACGTTCTTGTAAACGATTTTCTCCTTTTTTTTTAAATAATTCTGTCATAGGTAAATATTTTCTGAAGTTAAGAAACATTTAATTTAATTCTTTAAGCAAATAAATTATTGTCTCTCAAGGTGTAAAAATTGTAAGAGATTTACAATTTGCTACGAGTTATAATCGTCGAGTCGTGAAAAAATATGGCGATCTCGTCGGTACGAGAGGCGTTAAAACTTTATAGGGAGAGGGTGTAAAGAAAGAAAAGAAGACACAGTTATTGCGGGAAGAAGGAAAAATTGATTAATCAGGGGGCCTCGAGTAAAAGAGAGGAATAAGGGTGATGAGCCGAGGGACAAGTGCCGGGCCACGACTTCCGGTATATATGCCAAGACCTCACTTCCGGTTCGTGCCGTACTTGCGACGACCAAACCAGCTTTAGAGCATTATGTATAAATGTATACGTTTATATGAGAGCATCTATGCATATGTATGGGGCATTCCATGCCAATCTGGACAGGCTGCGACCCGAAGAAGATGAAGGCTTGAGACTCAAAGAAACACTTGTGGTTTTTTTTTGAATTTTATCCTCGAGTAGTTTTGACTGCGCGAATTTTTGAAAATCTTATCCTAAGCGTTAGGACTTTCAAAAATTCCCGGAGTCAAAACGCCTTGAGAATAAAATCCGAAGAAAAAATCAAAAGTGTTTCTTCGAGTTCACTGAACAAGGAAAAAAAAAAAAGAAATTTGAAAAAATCAAAGAGCATGAGGCTCGCAGCTGGTTCAGGTTGACACGAAATGCCCCATTCGTATTATACATACGAAGACTGATGTGCTGCGGATGAAAAATACCTTGGGGGACGAGGGGGGGAATTTTTACATCCTTTCACGATGAGACTCGGAGGTTCATTAAGCCCCCCCGGAATGTTCCACGGCCCATTCAGCCATCTCTCGAGGAGCAGAGTGCCTCTCTTATTATTACCTCATTTTTTTTTTCTTCTTCTTCTTCGTCTCAATAAATCATCCAATCGTGCACGCGTTATATTTTGAAAAAAATAATAATATTTCCAACTTTTCGTACAATTTTTGTTTTACTTTAATCCTTTGTCTGTCTGACTTCTCGATCTCAAAATTCCTTTTCCATCTGACTATACGAAAGAATTAAGATGCTCCTGGTATGAAAGAAAATTTATTCAGCCTGACCCGTGGTGTATAACGATGGCACGGTCGAGAGGCGAGGGAAACTTACAATTGAAACAATACGAGGGCTTTTTTTTTTTATCATGGCGAGCAATGTATGAAATTTATTATTAATGGTAGAAAAACGAAAATCGATAATATCGAGGGCTTAGGACCAAAAGGGCGTAACCCACTGTTTTTCGACTTTTCATTACCTTACTGCCATAAGGGCGTATCCCCAACTTTAACACGGAAGTTCCATAAGAACAAAATTAATCAGCCTACAGCCAGAAGGGCGTAAGCCCACTAGAATACTGCCAGAAAGGCGTAACCCGCAGAGAAAAAAAAAAAAGTGGCTTACGCCCGTCTGGCGGATCATTGATCATTTTTTTCCGGATTTAAATCGACTGATTACAGCCAGACGGGCGTAACCCTCTTTTGGTTATTCTTCGTGGCTCACGCCTTTCCGGCGGATAACCGGTCAGTTTTTTCCGAATTTCGATCGTCTATTTACTGCCAGAAGGGCGTTACCCCAAAAAAAAATTGAAAACGCGATGTGTGTAAGATGCTGGCCAGTTTTCCATCTTTCTGGCCAGTTGATGGCCAGTAAACTGTCGAGTTCCAGACTAGGTGTGTAACGCAAATCTGTTCAGTGCCAGTCTTGGCAGACTGACGAGTTGCTGGTCAGAAAAACTCGGCAGTTGCTGGTCAGGAAACTATTTGCTATTTGCTAATATTTTTTAATGCGAAATATAAACAAAAACGAAATATATAATTTGCAAAATGGTTGCATGCGCATATTTAGTCGTTGTCGCATAATAGTCGAAATTTTCAAATTTTTCAAAATCAAAATTTTTTTTTTAATTTCAAATTTTGCAAAATTTTCAATATTTTCAAAATTTTCAAATTTTTCAAAATTTTTAAAATTTTCAATATTTTCAAAATTTTCAAATTTTTCAAAATTTTTAAAATTTTAAAATTTTTAAAATTTTCAAATTTTTCAAAATTTTTAAAATTTTCAATATTTTCAAAATTTTCAAATTTTTCAAAATTTTTAAAATTTTCAAATTTTTAAAATTTTCAAATTTTTCAAAATTTTTAAAATTTTCAAAATTTTTAAAATTTTCAAATTTTTAAAATTTTCGAATTTTTAAAATTTTTCAAAATTTTTAAAATTTTCAAATTTTTAAAATTTTTCAGTTTTCAAATTTTTCAAAAATTTTCAAACTTATTCAACATTTTCAAAATTTTACACACACACACACACACATCACGTTTTCAATTTTTTTTGGGGTAACGCCCTTCTGGCAGTAAGTAGACGATCGAAATTCGGAAAAAACTGACCAGTTATCCGCCGGAAAGGCGTAAGCCACTTTTTTTTTTATTTTTTGTGGCTTACGCCTTTCTGGCAGTATTGTAGTGTGGGCTTACGCCCTTCTGGCTGTAGGCTGATTAATTTTGCTCTTATGGAACTTCCGTGTTAAAGTTGGGGATACGCCCTTATGGCAGTATAGTCCGTTTTTTGTGGCTCACGCCTTTCTGGTCCTAAGCCCTCGATATGTAAAAAGCTTTGAGGAATTTATAAAAAAAAAAAAAATTGATGTCAAGTTGTTCTTATTAAGTCTTTTGACGAAAAAAAAATACGATTGGCAATAACAGCAACGATTGATCCAACTATCCTGCGATAATTAAAAGTTATAATCGCGAGCCATTCAAAGACGCGAATGATACTTTTCATCTTACACCATTTTCTTCATTGCTCTACGGTTTAGCGTTTTCGACGGAACAAAAAGATATTTCAGAGCTCGCTCGGAGGAAGAAAGAAAAAAAAAAAAAAAATAGACAGGTGGGACCCGTAGGGCATCGCATTGCCAAGCTCAATTAAGGTCCCGGGCTTATGCCACGGCGTTTCTCTCTCGCGTGTCTCGTTTCCGTATATATATATATATATATATATCTCATCGTACGCTCGAACGCACCCGAAAGAGCTCACCTTTTTTTTTTTCCACAAAAATAATACGCGCGAGCAGGAAGTCGGAAGTTCCGGATTAAGTTCCGAAAAACCCTCTTTTCATTCACGGAACCGAAAATTTATGTCACTATACTTTTACGAGAGACGGAAGTATATATATGGAAAAGAATTCCGGAGGATTGGATAAAATTTTATTTTCGTTTTTTTTTTTTTTTTTCTATCGGGGCAACAAATTGGATAGCCCCATCTGGTGAGATCGAAGCAGGAAATTGTCGTGACAGGGGCGCGCGTTTGATCATTTTTTTTACTCAATTCCGGCGTGACGGAGGTCTTTGTCCTCCGCCCCATGAATGAGAGTCGAATAGCGAACATGCGCGGTAGACGAGCGAGAGGGGAAAAGGGACCGGAAAAAAAAAAGAGCACGAGAATGAAAGCCGAGGAACTCGTCTTTGCTCAGGCCGGAAATGAGTTTCCGCGAAGCGTGAACGCGATTCATACCGGACGTACTACGCCGGAATCTCTCTATATATATATATATAGAGAGAGAGAGAGAGAGAGAGAAAATGTATATATATATATATATATATACATCGCGTGCATTAGGGTATTAAAAAAAAAAAAAAAAATTGGGTTTTTCAATGGGCCACACCTGAAATAGTAAGTTTAGGTAGAAATAAAATGAATGTGAAAAGATGAGAATTTTAGGTTGAGTGAAAGGTCCACCCCGCATTTGATTTTTAATTGTTTTTTTTCCTTTTTAACAAATTTATGATGAATAATTGCTGGTAAAAATATTTTTCTTGCGCTTACAGCTGCCAGACTATCGGTTTGTGTCTCAAATAAGATGCTCTGAGAATTTTATCATTCTAATTCATGTTTAAATTGGATCCCAAACGGATTTTCACTTGATTGTTTCACTATTTTTCAAAACTATCGTTCATATGATAAGTGAAAAAAACCATTTGCGTTATTGGGTATCATTTCAAAAATTGAATAGAATGTTAAATAAAGTCTCGTTATAATAAATGAACTTGGTATAGCTGAAGTTCCTTTGCTTTGATTTATTCTGGTTGCCCGTCCCATCATAGCAGTTGACTGCCCCGTTCGATAGCCAACTTAACAACCGTTGCAACAATTAAATTAAATTAAAAATGGTTCATGCCATCGAGGAACGAAATGATGATAGTCCCAACGCGAGTTTTAGTCGAAGAGGCCTGATCGTGAGACTGTGCTTGATTAAAGATGCGAGTGTTTTCATCACTAAAAAAATCACTGTTTTTGTTCAATCATTATAACTTGCCTTGTGATTTTCTTGACGCAAGTCCGGATCAATGAAAAACAGAGGAATTTTGATATCAAATGTATGGAAATTTTACAGGGTTTGAGAGCAGTTAACGATTCTGCTGAAAGAGCAGTTTCATTGGCCCAAAATTTAAATTTATTATTGACAAAAGGGGAAGTACAAAGGCGACTCCTTTTGCAAGTTATCAAATTTAATCTTGAGCAGTATCCGACTTGTCATTAGAAAGAGCTAGCATCATGATTGCCAAAAAACGCAACTGAATAAAAAAATTAAACTAATTCTAAAAATAAAATTTGAGTAACATCAGAACTGGGCAAAGTACCAGAAAGTACTAAAAGTACCAAAGTACAAATTACTGTAAGAATTCGAAGTACTTGTGTATTTAACGTACCAAGTGCCGCAAATACTTGAAATATCGAGTGCTTCGAGTAATTCAAGTACTCGAAGTACAGAAAAGTACTCGAAATTTTCATTGCAAATACTTCAAGTACATGACATGTGCTTGATGATTCAAGTACAAATACTTGAAATGCAGGTCGAGTACTTAAATATTTGAGTAAAATATTTGAAATACTTTCAAAGTACTTTGTACTTCAAGTACTGTACTGCATAATCAATAATAATCAGACAATTCGTTCGACGCCTCTAGTACCAAGTACATTAAGTACTCAATATTTCAAGTACTTGAGGAGCCAAGTACTTTAAATACGTCAAGTATTAAGTATAAAATACTTTTCAAGTTTTCAGGTATACATCCCGCAAGTTCTAGTACTTATATTTGATTTCTTACGTACTCTTTGAACTCATTTGATTTTTATTCGAGTACTTTTTGTATCGAAACGTATTTTCACATTGTGCAATTCACTCAGGATAAGCAGATTGGAAGAGAAATATTTAAACGAAGAATTATAAATGATTTTGAAAATCGCACTGACGATTGCAATCCAATATTTATTTACCTTCACGTTTGCAAAAGAATATAATACACGGATTGTTAAAAACGGAGCCATGCATTGACAGTGACACCGTAACTACCGTAGCTTGAGCCTTTGAACGGTAATTCCTTACAATCTTAACGAAAAATTGCGCAGAGCGTTCCTCAATTATGTACTCAAAGGCGTTATACATGCAACCATTAGCAATACGTATTCAAAAGTACTTCATACTTGTTACTTGAAAAAGTACTTCATATTTGGTACTTGAAAAAGTACTTGAGGTACAGGAAAGTACTTGAAAACGTGAGTACAAATACTCAAAGTAGAGGCTGAGTACTCGGAAATTTAAGTACAATAATTGAAATACTTTTGAAGTACTTTGTACTTCAAGTACTGTACTTCCGGTACATCGCAAGTACCGGTTACTTAAAGTACTGCCCAGATCTGAGTAGTATTATGTTTTTTTATATTTTGATTGAATAATAATCAGAAAATTCGTTGGACGCTCCCATTCAATATCTACTGAAGAGTTACAATTCTAAGAGCATATTATTCAAGACACAAACTGATCCTCCAGCAGCTGTGAGCTCAACAAAATTTTTTTTACCAGCAAGTATTCGTTATAAATTCGATAAAAAGGAAAAAAAAAAAAATGAAAAATCAAATGCGACGGATCTTCCACTCAACCTAAAGTTCTTATCTTTTTACATACATTTTTTTTCTACCCAAACTAACTATGCCAAGTGTGGCTCGTTGGAAAATCGAAAATTTCATGCACAAGGAAAGGATGTATTGAATTTAAAATTGAAAAATAAAAATTTCAAAATTGAAGACGGTTCGGAGCTGAGTATGCCGGAAGAGGTGTCTGGCTGTTATGCGAGGACTGACTTTTCCAACGAGAATGAAGAAAAAAAAAAAAAATACTCCAATAAAAACTCCCCAGAGGTTATTAAATACGATTGAATCGTCGAACAATGTTAATCGAAACTTAGGAAATTTTGGGATTGGATTTTACGTCATGTCAATCTCTCCATGATTATTTATTATTTTCGCGATAATATGAAAACTCGTCTTTCCAGTTTCAGAGTAAAAAGTTCTACGACTTATTCTCAGATCAAACGTAAATTAAAGTTATTTTTACTCCATAACCATAATATACATCGCGTTATCTCTGCTATCTAATCGTTGTAACGTGCTCATCACATACGAAATACGTGTATATATATATATATATATATATATATATATATATATATATATATATACAAAAAGTTGAGACTCGAACTTTATGAATGAAAAATCTTCATCGTTCCTCCCACTCATTATATCGCTTATCTATATTTTTTTCCCCGATACAAAGGCTTCCGCGCATAATCCGAGTTGACGTTTTTTTTTTTTCTTTTTTCTCCTCGGTTTACGAGTACGTAATCGAACACGAGTCGATCGAGAGCAACGAGGAAAAAAATAATATTTTTTTTCGTGGCTCGTGTGGGATAGACCTTGACGTTTTGTTCACGTTTCATTGTGATGAGCGCAATGGCACACGATCGGTAAATATTATTCGTCGACAAATATTTGGAAAACTATATGCGAGAGCGAGAAAATAAAAATAATAAATACAAAGTGCATCGAGTTGGAAGACGTTTTGTAGAAATTAAAAAAAAAAAAAAAAAAAAAAAAAACAATCGAAAAAAAAGAGATGGAGATGGATAGAGATAAAATGTTGCTGCAACATCGAAACTTTCGAAGAGTATCCTAGTATCGAGAGAGCGGGTGGATATATATATATATAAATGTATATTATGTTTAGGTAGAAATGAAGAAAGAGTGGAAAAAAATTAGACCTAAATTGTAAAGCCTCGAAGGAAGGAGAAGTCTCTCTCTCTCTCTCTATCTCTTTCTTTCTTTCTCTCTCTCTCTCTCTATCTCTCTCTCACTGCTGTCGTCTTTTATTCGCAACCGACGAAAATTCTCAAAGCCGGTTTCGGAGAGGAACAAACAACAAGTTGCACGGAGAAACTTTTTCGCGCACTGCCGTCGCAGTCTCTATTTCAAGCGGTACGGCTGCACGCTCAGAAGCCCGAGCGCGCCACCATCGCAGTTTTAGAGCTGTAGCGTCTCAAGACCTACAGCGTGCAGCGATCGCAGGTTCTGCGCGCTGGGCGATCGCAGAGAGTGAGAGCGCGTGCTTCCATGATACAGTATATGAGCTCTGAGCGTGCTGTCATCGCAAGAGAGTTAGACCAAACGTCTGCATGCCGAGCGTATTAATTTTTGCATGAATATATGCACGGATAAATAATGTTTTTTTAGCTTATCTATCTTTTTAGGTTAATAAGCTTATATAGAAGTATGAAACTAATTATTTTTAACTTTATTCTATCACCTCAAAAGAAACTGGAATGCAATGAAACCATGTTAATAGTGGGCAGCATTTTAAATACAAAAATACCTATATATGGGACATTCCACGTCAACTCAGCCACCACGTTTTTTTCATTGTCTCGAAAAAATTATTCAGTATGGGCATTTCAAAGGAAAATATATCCATGACATTTTACCAAAATTTCATCCCCCCACTATTGTTGGTTCTCGAGATAATGATTAATGAAGTCTCAATTTTGTAAAAATCATAACTTCGTAACTACTGATCGGATTTAAACGATTGAAAAAAAATATGTCATCATCGGATAAAAGCTCATTAGACATTTTTCGGAGTAAATTAACAAAAAACAATTTTTCCCTCTTCACTGATGCCTTGTTCCATTTTGAAAAAATCCTGCGGAGTTGTGTTTTGCCTCTCTCTATCAGAAAAAAAAATACTGAGTAGAATTCCGATTGGCCCTTTCGTGGAAAAAAAAAATCGAAAAATTTCCCCGAAAACCGTCTAATAAACTTTTCTCCAATGACGGCATATTTTTTTTCAAAAAGGGCAAAAAAAAAAAAAAGATTCGTTTTTTAATCGTGAAAATCCGATCAGCCGTTACGAAGTTATGATTTTTACAAAATTGAGAATTTATTACTCATTATATCGAGAACCAACAATAGTGGGGGGATGAAATTTTCGTAAAATGTCATGGATATATTGTACTTTGAAATGCCTATACTGAATAATTTTTTCGAGACAAAAAAAAAACGGGGTGGCTGATGAGTTAACGTGGAATACGACACGTCAACGCAGCCACGTCAACTCAGCCACCCCGTTTTTTTTTGGTCTCGAAAAAATTATTCAGTATGGGCATTTCAAAGTACAATATATACATGAAATTTTACCAAAATTTCGTCCCCCCACTATTGTTGGTTCTCGAGATAATGATTAATAAATTCTCAATTTTGAGAAAATCATAACTTCGTAACGGCTGATCGGATTTTAACGACTAAAAAAAGAATCGTTTAATTTTTTTTGCCCTTTTTGAAAAAAAAATATGCCGTCATTGGAGAAAAGTTCATTTGACAGTTTTCGGGGAAATTTTTCGATTTTTTTTTTTTCCACGAAAGGGCCAATCGGAATTATACTCAGTATTTTTTTTCTGATCGAGGGAGGCAATACACAACCCCGCAAAATTTTTTCAAAATGGAACAAGGCATCAGTGACGAGGAAAAAATTGTTTTTTTGTTAATTTACCCCGAAAACTGTCTAATGAGCTTTTATCCGATGATGACATATTTTTTTCGAAAAGGGCAAAAAAAATAAAAAAGATTCTTTTTTTAATCGTTTAAATCCGATCAGTAGTTACGAAGTTATGATTTTTACAAAATTGAGACTTCACTAATCATTATCTCGAGAACCAACAATAGTGGGGGGATGAAATTTTGGTAAAATGTCGTGGATATATTGTCCTTTGAAATGCCCATACCGAATCATTTTTTCGAGACAATAAAAAAACGGGGTGGCTGAGTTGACGTGGAATGCGAGATATATATAACCTGTAAAAGAGATTTAAAAAAGGTTGAAATAAATAATGAGGCATAGTTTCCAAATTAATAATGTGATTTATTTTTCTATAATACGCAATGGTGTATTTAAACAGTTTCATAGAGCGCAATGTGGAATAATGCACAGAAAACGGTCAAATATTATGGTGTATATTTCGTGCACGCGTATTATAACTCGCATCGGTTATTGATATAGGATCGACGCTATGCTGCGCAGTGACGCTGCATGTACTGTGCACGCGCGAGCCGAGACGCCGACGCTCCCGCATAAACAGGGCCCTGCCTTACCATACCCGTGAGATGGCTCTGTTCGCACTGTGCGAAGCCCGAGCTCTCGTGCTGCGAGCTGGGTGCGCGCACAAAGCTGAGATTGTAGTCGTCCCACTTTTTCGACTACGGCGCTCGCATGTG
>OY751314.1:47881500-47955350 GCA_963564615.1 Rhorus exstirpatorius | reverse complement strand
AAAGTACTTGAAGTGCGGGAAAGTACTTGAAGTACAGCAAAAATACTTGAAGCACAGCAAAGTACTTGAAGTACAGGAAAGCAACTGAAATTTAAATTTCAAATACTTCAAGTACATTACATGTACTTTAAAATTTAAGTACACATACTTGAGGTGCAGGTCGAGTACTTGGAAATTTGAGTACAATACTTGAAATACTTTCAAAGTATTTTGTACTTCAAATACTATAACTCCCAGTACATCGGAAGTACCGCGAGTACTGATGGTAATGATTAATTCGGTGCGATTATTCGACAATACAGAGTTAAAAATAACTTTGTTAAATTGTGAAATTCGTTCAAAAAAAAAAAACAAAAACGATTTTTTTTTTAAATTGTTATTCAACTATTTGATTCAACGGCTGATGGAATATGAACCATTTTATACCTCCAGTAGTGGTTAACGATGAGACTAAAAAATCGGAAATTTTATTTTCTGTCTCGTTTTTTCTTTTATTAATAATTCCTAAATCTCGCAAGTACTTTCAAATGTGATGCACGATATGGCACAATTTTCTGATTGTCCTCCGGTTTGTTTCTAAAAATGCTTGACTAGTACAAAAATGCTAGTATAGTGATTCAAATAAAAAAATAAAAAATACGTACTAAATGTTTTTTCCTAAACTACCAGATTTTGAAATAAAAATATTTCATTTATACTCCCAATTATGAAAGACGGCACAGGCAACTGCTTTAAGTTTTCCCAATCACTTCCCCTCCTCCAGCAAAATCCATTTTAATTTCGTGAAATCAAATTATGATCGGAGCTTTGTTAAGTTGAACTGTCGTTAGTTTCTTGTTTGTTCTTCAAGGAATAACGCTACACGATTATCGGCGAGGATTTCGTTTCATTTGTGGCAACGTTGACATTTTACGTGTGGAATGAACATTTTCTTTGCATTAATTTTTTTTTTTCAATTTACTTTGTTTTATAAGCTGCTCGATCCTTGAAAATTTTATTCACCAATTAATGAAATTAATGAATTTATTTAATGACAATGAATATCGGTTGAAAAATGGAAGAAAAAAAAAAAAATGGTCAAGCATCTAGAACTAACGAGGCTGGAGAAAGATATATTAACTCGACGTCACTGTCCTTATGGCAATTTAGTATGCAAGGCATCGTTCGGAAAAGGAAGATGAACATCCGGCGACCACCTGTCCGGCGTCTTCCGGCGCATCTTCCATACCGACTTCCGCTCTTCACGGAAATTTTTATCGCCCAACGACTGGAAATGATATCTCTGTCTATCTCTACCCGACGTGCCCACCTCTACCATCCGTGCGCTCTTCCATATCTCACGCTCTTGTGAGAGATATATATCGCGGTACGATGATCGTCCTTCAGAATTATTATTGACCATCAACGAATGTTAATTACATCGTTAAACTCGTCAATTACGAATTCGCGATTGTTATTTTTCTTTTCAAAGAGGAAGGAGGGAGAGAGAGAGAGAGAGAGAGAGAGAAAGAGAGAGAGAGAGAGAGAGAGAGAGAGAGAGAGAGAGGCAACAACTAAAGTTTCCTCTGCTCACGACCAGTGTTGGGCAGATTTTTAATTAATTAATTACAAATTACAATTGTAAATGACATCATTTTTCGACTCAATTACAAATTACAAAAGTAATTGACACTTTTTTCGAATAAATTACAAATTTAAATTGTAATTGACACTTTTTTTGAATCAATTACGAATTAAAATTGTAATTGACACTTTTTTTGATTCTATTAAAAATTAAAAATGTCATTAACATCCTTTTTTGAATCAATTATAATTTCCAAATGTAAATGACGTCTTTTGTCCAATCAATTACAATTCCCAAATGTAATTTACGTCTTTTTTCAAATCAATTCGTCGAGTCTTTTCGCGCATCAAGCAGACAGTCGTGATCAAGGCAATCAAGGGACGAGACAGTTGAAAGTCGGTTGTAAGTGCGACGCATATAGGCATCGGGCGCATATTTTTTGGTCAGCATAAAGTTCAACATTGAAATCAAAGCAACAATACAATTGCATACATCCAGATGTACTCCAATGTTATACCTGGATATGCTTAGATATACGAGGAGCATTCCATACCAACTCATCTATTTTTAATTCGGCCTGATGCTACGTGTACCCAAATATCCTTATACTTAGTCGTATGTACTTACATTCATTGACACATACACAATTATGATTATCTGCACCCATACATATTTGAATTCACTCGTATATATTCGGAATGGTCCATAGATACCGTTTAAAATTTTTAATTGATCCTAAAAAAGATGTCAATTATATTTAGGGATTGTAATTGATCCGTAAAAGGTGTCAATTACTTTTGTAATTTGTAATTCGTTCGAAAAAGAATGTCAATTACTTTTTAAATTTATAATTGATTCGAAAAAAGATGTCAATTATAATTTAAATTTGTAATTGATTCGAAAAAAGTGTCAATTACTTTTTTAATTTATAATTGATTCGAAAAAAAGTGTCAATTGCTTTTGTAATTTGTAATTGATTCGAAAAAGGGGTCAATTACTTTTTTGATTTGCAATTGACCTTCTTTTCAATTATAAAATACAACTATAGTTTGTAATTGATTCGAAAAAAGATGTCAATTATAATTTAAATTTGTAATTGATTCCAAAAAAGTGTCAATTGCTTTTGTAATTGAATCGAAAAAAGTGTCAATTACTTTTTTAATTTGTAATTGATTCGAAATAAGGTGTCAATTACTTTTGTAATTTGTAATTTATACGAAATAAGTCGTCAATTAAATTCGTAATTTGCAATTGATTGTATTTTCAATTATAAAATACAATTGTGATTTGTAATTGAATTTTTTCAATTACAAATTATAGCTGTAATTTTTTATTTAAATGTAATCAATTACAAATATTAATTGGATGCTGCCCAACACTGCTGACGACCTCCTTTGAGGTTTTTCAACCCCGTGTGTAAAGAGAATTCTCCTTCTCTTCGACTCTCCCGCGATCGACGGGGTTGTCGGTCATCCCCATGGCAACCGCACCAACGTGAAAATGAAAACCAACAAGAGAGCTACGTCAATGGGGCCGCGCTCGACCTGTTGACCCAAATCCCAGATGGAAAATCCTGACCTCCCTCTCTCTCTCTTTCTCTCTCTGTCTCTGTCTCTCTCTCTCTGACTCTCTCTTTTATCGTAGACTGCCTTCTATCGATTATTCACACTCGTGCGCAATTTCAAAAAGCTTTTATCAATGTGCTCGCACGATACATTTCCATTCGTTCGTTCATTCATTCATTCATTGAGCGGAGCGTTGCTTCCAGAACATCTCGGAGCCTTTCTCGCGTGCGAGGTATTCCACGTGAAGTGGACCACCTCCAGATCTCATCATCTCCGATTTCGTTTTTCTTTTAGAATTTTGTTATCCCATATAAAAGTACCCTCACTGATTAATTTCAATTTTTTTTGGCGCCCCGTTCCGGAGTTATCAATTTTTCAAATTTTGTGATTTTTTACATTCGCGAATTTCGAATCGATGATATCTCGCGATTGGAAAATCGTACAAATATAATCAAGGTAGTCAATCGAATCGTCTTGAATCCAAATTTTTGAAAAAAATTTTATTTTATTTTTCTGGAAACTTTTTGGTTACCAAAATTTGACTTGAAAATTGAAAACCAAATTTTCGTCAATTGTGTCAGGTCGGAGAAGTGCGAAACAATTTTTTTCGGATCCTACACATTTTTTCACGTTCGAATACGTCTTCTTCGAGATGGACAAATTCGATTTACATTCACGAAAAAATAAAAGAAAAAAATATTGATTTTTTCTTTATTAAAAAAATTATATTTCAATTGAAGAAAAAAAAAATTCCAATTCATTCGTCTTTTCCATAGAAGATTATTCGTATCGGACGTAAGAAAAATACATTTCGCAAAATTGCAGTCGAATGAGGAACATTTATTCAGAAATTTTTATACAAGTATATGAGAGCCAGTCGAAAAATGTAGATAGAAAAATAGATTCACTTTTTTCTTTCACGTGTTTTTCGCGTTTCAAAGTTGATACTCCTTTCAGCAAGAGAGAATTGCTTTACAAGCATAGAATACTGTGAGATTGGTATAAAAGTTGGTACATTTTATAATTCGTCAGCTGCAGAATGTGTGGTTGAAAAATAATTCTCCCGAACGACAAATCTAATTGCACGAACATCTTCTTAGCACTATATTACCTTTTTCTAAGTTCGATGCCATCTACTTACTTGAGAACTACACAAAAAAAAATTCAGAAAAAAGATGGGTTTGATGAATAAAAAAAAATCCGATGTCTTTATTTTTTTTCTTCTTTTATTTTTGGATAAATGTGAATCGAAATTCTCCATCTGGAAGACTCACTCGAATGTGAAAAAATGTGTAGAATCCGAAAAAAAAAATGTTTCGAACTTCTCCGACCTGACATAATTGACGAAAATTTGATTTTCAGTTTTCAAGTCAAATTTTGGTAGCCAAAACGTTTCCGGGGGAAAAAAAAACTTTCAAAAAGTTGTATTCAAGACGAATTGATTGTCTATCTTGATTATATTTGCACGATGTACCAATCGCGAGATATCATCGATTCAAAATTCGCGGGTGTAAAGAAACGCAAAATTTCAAAAAAATTTTAAACTCCGGAACGGGTGGCCAAAAAAATTTGAAATAAATCAGTGAAGGTACTTTCATGTAGGATAACAAAATCCTAAAGGGAGAACGAAATCGGAGATGATGAGGTCTGGAGGTGGTCCACTTTACGTGGAATACCTTACACGTAGTATATGACCTAGTTTCGTCCACCGAAAGCTTCATCCCTATATCGCATCAGTCCGATGTGTAAACGCTACGATAACTCAGCGATGTATGTAACAGTGAATGTAGGGGCCATAACTAATAACTACCGCATGTATACACGGCTGAAAATTGTCAACTTTATTGCTTCCTCATGGAGATATCATCGATTCAAAATTCACGGATGTAAAGAATCGCAAAATTTCAAAAATTTAAAACTCCGGAACGGGTGGCCAAAAAAATTTGAAATAAATCAGTGAAGGTACTTTCATGTAGGATAACAAAATCCTAAAGCAAGAACGAAATCGGAGATGATGAGGTCTGGAGGTGGTCCACTTTACGTGGAATACCTCACACGTAGTATATGACCTAGTTTCGTCCACCGAAAGCTTCATCCCTATATCGCATCAGTCCGATGTGTAAACGCTACGATAACTCAGCGATGTATGTAACAGTGAATGTAGGGGCCATAACTAATAACTACCGCATGTATACACGGCTGAAAATTGTCAACTTTATTGCTTCTTCATGGAGGAAACTTTTATCCATGTCGGAAACTCGGTTATCATATTTTCTCCTCGTAACAAATGGTTCAATCTCTACGTTTTACGCCTTCTCAACGATTATTATTCAAGAAAAAAAAAATACCAAATATCCCTCATATTTTATCTAAATATCAGCCATGAAAAATTTGGATGAAAGGATGATTGTCACGGAACGAGAATTTGAGTTAAAGATTGGATTTATGCCAATAACAGCGGATGTACTCCAACAATGTTTTATCGGAGATTCGACACTATTTTAAGCTATACACATGGAGCACAGACTGAAATTCGATCGTTTATTTCGCGCTGGATGGATTGCAATGGAATTACGCGTGATTCTCGTTGCGATTGGAAAAAAAAGTATCGACCATACATGGAAATCAGTTGAGGTGCGAATCGATCAAATTTTCGACGATCCATCAACGCATCAGCGTAATTATATTTTTTTTTTTACAAGTTTGCGCAAAGAAAAACGAAGACAAGGATATGAGTAGGCTCCGAAAGAGGAAAATATCTCCCAAAATAATTGTTTTTTTTTTTTTTTTTCATGCCACGGACGAGTGGACTCGCAGAATCGAGGAAATCTCAAAAATCAAAAATGAGCAAATAAGATTTTCCTTCGCTTCCTATCCAACGAATTGTTCGAGTATATAATCGATTCATGCAATCGAGTCTCTATTTTTCTTTGCGACGGCTCGGGGCGTTGCTGAATAGCAATCTCCCGGATTAACATCGTGTACGGACGTTTATATCGGTGGGACGACGAAATGGAAGAATAAAAATTGTGCGTGGGAAGTAGAGAAGCGCGACATTAAAAGCTAGAGGGCGAGAGACATTTTTTTTTTTTTTTTTTTTATTACGACTTGACGTTTTCATCGAAGAAGATTCAACGATCGTGCCGAGATTCGAGAATGGAGAAGATAAAGGTGTGCGCGGTAAAAAAAAAAAAAATGTAAGTCGTCTCTCTCGTCTGCGCAGGCATGTATACGTAAAATTTTACGTCGTCGCAAACGGTCGTCCGCGACGAATTGAAATGAGAATTGCCCCGTAGCCGTATATATATATGCATGTTTGGCTCGCGGCCTCGACCACGTTTTCTTCGCCGCAACGAGCTCTCTGCTCTTATCCGAGACGCCTACGCCACCGACGCTCAATGGAGCTGCCAATGCCGCGAGTGTCATGCGCGATAACGGGTCACACACACACACAGGCCGATTAAAACTCAATTCAAGTTTGCCAAGCATCACGAGAATTTAATGAAACATAATATACCTGCGGAAACTTGCTCGTTTCTTCATCATTCGAGATATGAAATTTCTCAAAACTAATTATCATTATCATCGATGAAATAATTATCCGCGTTACGACAGATCTCCCTCTGGCATTTTCATCCCAAATTTTTCACATGCCTATATCGGGGTCATCATTTTTTTTTTTTTTTCAAAGAAACTTTACATCGAACAAGATATTCATGAAAAAAAAATCTTAAGGGATCGTCCCAGTGTAAAATTTTCGAAAAATACATTTTTTTTTCTTTTGCATTTTCCAAAAATATGAACTTTTGTAAAGATGCTGTGCAATTTTTGGGGCGAAATTCGAATAACTTCGGTCGCTAGGGCCTTTCTCAGAGAAAGTGATTCGACTGCGTTTCGCACTCGAAACTCAAAACGCTCTCAACGGAAGAGTTTTCAAGCTATCCGTCTCAAATTTTGACACAACATTCTTCAAGCCATTATTTATCTTTCTATCGGAGTTTTTTTTTTTTTTTTAATCTTTACATTTTTTTTAACGAGACAATTGTCGATAAAATAGGCTAAATTTGATACTTTCTTTTTTCAAACCACCGTCATTTTGTCAATTTTGATTAAAAAAAAAAAAAAACCTCGATAAAAAGATAGCGGCTTTCATATACTGATTTATAATCTTTTTGCAAATTTTGTTTCGGATAATATTTACCGCTACAGACGTGTACATCGTGAGGACTCTTTTTTTTTCGAAGACATTTTAAACCGTTAAAGATAATGTCAAAAAATAAAAATTAACGTTTAAAAATTTATTTTCTGTTCTTCGTGAGTGCTTTGATCTGACATAAAAAAATTAGACTGATTAGGGTATTTAAGCGTCGAAAAAAAACGCGAAAATCAGCTATTTTTCGTAAGTATGTACGAGAGCCACGTAATTCCAATCGAAAAAAGTTTTGGTGAGAATTTCAAGTACTTTGCGTTGAAGAAAAAATTTGAAAAAAATCAATCATATTGAAGATGATAATAATAACGATTTACAATAATAACAATGCCGAAAAACTATCGAAAATATGTTTAAACAATAGTTGCAGAAATTTTCTGTAAAAAATGTATTTCGTTTATACGTAACAAATTCCTCGATTTTTCAAAGTGCACATGAATTTTTCAAGAATTTTCTCATAGTTTTTTTTATTTTTGTTTTTGAAAATTTTTAATTTTGAAAATTGCATGAAAAGTGGTGAATTTTTTATATGTTCTCGTACAAAAGTTCCGTATCAACTTCAAGAAGTATCCGGATCATCAAACGAATACTTTTATAAATAGTTTTTCAAAATTCTAAAAAAAACAAATTAAAAACCGTGAGAAAATTTTTGAAAAATTCATATGTATTAAAAAAAATCGAGGAATTTGTTGCTTATAATCGAAAAACATTTTTACGGTTAATTTCTCCAACAATTTATTGTTTAAAAAAATTTTTCATAGTTTTTCGACATTTTTATTATTGGAAAACGATATTATTATCATTTTCAGTATGGTGGATTTTTTTTTTCAAATTTTTGCTTCAACGCGAAGTACTCGAAATTCTCACGAAAACTTTTTTTGACTGCGATTGTACGGATGATACATCCTTAAGAATGTATAACTCACAATTTCAGTCGAAAAAAAAGTTTTGGTGAGAATTTCAAGTACTTTGCGTTGAAGAAAAAATTTGAAAAAAAAATCAACCATACAGAAGATGACAATAATATCGATTTTCAATAATAACAATTTTGTATTTTCTTTTGCTTCGAGAAATAGCGAGAGAAAAATAGGGACTTCGTGGTTAAACGTTTGTTTTTAATTTTTTTATTGGAGCATTCAATCTTGGTATTTTTTCAAACTTTATAAATAAATCTACGCGTTTACCGTTCCTAAAAATCCGAGTTCGATTACGAACAATGCGGAGAGCGAAAATTTTCAATATCTTATAAAATTTTTTCACGTACAATTTTCCCGTTTCGTTTTTCTTTTTTTTTTAATTTATTTTTACAAGTTTTTTTTCCACTAAAATAATGGAAAAAATTAATTGAAACAATTATTCAAAATTACGAATCGTATGAACGTATTAACCGTGTATTTTAATCGGAACATTTGCCAAATTGAATTTCCTCTTCCCAGGCGGGGAATATCGTCGAGACATTTATTCAATATTATTAGCTTGAACCGCGACCGAACGATATGGAATAATCCGGTTATATAATTGGATACGATGGATTTTCAATCCTGTTTGAGCTCTCGTGGCAGCGCGATTTCTATTCTCAAAATAGTTTCATGTCATTCGGTATCGAATTATTCGTTAAAGCCACCGGAAAGATCTTCTATCGCGGCAACATTCGAGTTTCCCCACCGGAAATGACGTGGATGTACGTCAAACGTACGATATTAAATTATATTCGTCGAAATTCAGTCTCGGCTGCTTCATACATTATAAATGGGGGATTTCACAGAAAAAAAAATAAAAATAAAAATAAAACGAGAGGTCACAGATGATGGTATTTGGAATTTGTCGAAAATATTTTTTTTCTTGCGGATTTTTGTGTATTAAACACAAAAAATCCTAGGAGGATTTTTCGATCTTCAACTTCATTCGGTCAGGACAGCCCATCAAAGATTCTCGTAAAATGACATTCAAGGCAAACTTTCGAGCATAAGGAATGAGAATTCGTAAAAAAAAAATTCGAAGAACAAATGCTGCTAACTTTTTACCTTTTTTTTGAAAAAAAGAAAAATACGCCATTTTTTATTTTAAAAACTCAATTATAGAACTATTTCTCAAATTACGAACATTTTGAGCCTGATCTGAGCGTAGTTCGAGCCGATGCTCAATTTTTAATGCATAATTTTCGTTCAGGGTTTTTCGTTCTTTTTTTTTTCGTATAATTTAGCTGAAAAGAAATAAAAAAAGAGACATCGATGGTCTTTTTTTTTTTTCCAAGCACTATCAGCTATTCTCATTATACTGATCGCGAACGAAACTGTTTTTCAAACTTAATGAAGTCTTAATGAAAAAAAAAAATTAGAAATTAGGAATAAAAAAGAATTTATTTAATGATTTTTTTTTCAAATCAAAATACAATTCTCGTGGTCGCAAATATTTTCTTCCAAAAATTTCGTCATGGACGTTAATTGGCTGTTGTAATTAGAAACGTCCAATGAGCAGCGGCTTTCACTCAAGCTACAGAGCTCCCTCTTCGCAAGGATATTTTTTTTTTTTTTCTTTATCAAAACTCAAGTTTTTGTTGAATTTTTTTTTTGTTGAAACGCCCTAATACCCCGTATTGGCGATAATTTTTATTAATTTTAAATTAACAATGAACAATTTTCGAAAAATCACAATTTTACGGTTTCCATGTGACGATTCAATGAAAGATGCAACCGAAAATGGGAATTTGATGCCGCAATTGCACGGTCGAAAAACTCAGCTGATCCGTGACACGAGCGACGAGTCTCGAGAGTTGTTAAAAATTCCATTTTAATTTAAAGAAAAAAAGAAAAAAAAAAAATCAATTATCCATTGCTCCGGAGTAACTATACGAGTTATGATGATTATTAAAAATTAACTATAATCAACGAGCGGGAGTAAACGATTTTTCCGTAAACAATAAACCGAGGACGCAATACGGATGTTAAAATAAAACAAATAATGAAAATAATTTATCGTGACGTGAACGATTTAACGATCCGAGAACGTGAAACGTATTAGTCGGGGATCATTATATTCGTATATAGTGCTCAGAATGCATTACAGAGGTGAGCAGAAGAAAGAAAGAGAGAGAGAGAGAGAGAGAGAGAGAGAGAGAGAGAGAGAGAGAGAGAGAGAGCCAGCCATATTGTAGCAGCTAGCGTCATTATATGCATCCCACAGCTTCGATTTCTTTGGACGCAAGGTGTGCCCCGTCCCATTAAGAGAATTGCTCGAGGGCGAGGAGAAAAAAAAAATGGATACATATATATATCGAGGATCGTAAGTCGACGATGTGCAAACTCGAGCGAACGCGAGAGAAAGAGAGAGAGAGAGAGAGAGAGAGAGAGAGCTCGAATTAATTTGCAAACTTGAACGGTCGTGTGGGCGTGCGTTACATCCGGTGCGTGTCTCTCACACTCGAGCTCTCTTTTTACCCCTCGCAAGTCCCCGACGTAAGCCACGAGACGCCGCTAGTTTAAATATTATTTCAACGCTATATACTTTCCCCGCGTGAATTCTCGATAACATTCGCAGCTCTCGTATACCGGTAGGCTTATTTTTTTTTTCCCCCTCCCTTTCCTTTCCTTTCCTTTTTTTTTTGCTCACTCTCCCGTTCAACCGAAAGATACGTTGAAGTGGTCAGTTTTGTGGGCAGATTGAGAATAACAAATCATTAAAAGTTATTTCATTACAGCGCCATTGTCACAAAGGGATTCGTAACTGGTTTGCTGTTTTTGTTTTTTTTTTTTTTCCCCGTAACAAAACCTCTTTTATACTCGATCAGATGCTTTTGGAAGAAGAAAATTTTTGTTCCAACAGGTATAAAGTGTAAATATGAATTTCTCTTTAAAAGAGAAAAATTGAAAATTCATTTTGGCCGGGGTTTGAAACGTCGAGGCAGCGATTTACGTGTCAACGACATATCGCGGATTCATCTCTATCTGGCAAAACTCGAAGCTCGATCGAGCTTATACGACTTTTCTCCCGCTCGTTGCAAAGTTTAGCAAAGACCCGAGTTAATTTTACGACCGCATATATCCCTGACGTCATTTCCACTTCCTGGTCAATGTGTTCTTGCGGGGAAAAAAACATCCCGCGAGACCGTTTGTATATCCTTGTGTAACCCAACGGGCATTTTATCTCTCTCTCTCTCTCTCACTCTCTCTCTCTCTCTCTCTCTCTCTCTCTCTCTCTCTCTCTCTCTCTCTCTCTCTCTCTCTCTCTCTCTTTCTCTGGCACGATAACTTTTCAAAGCCCTGCTCTCTCGTTGCTCGCATTCGTAAGATGGCCACACGTGTTTGCCACATGAATCGATTCGTATATTCCTGTGAAACTCTCTCGGGAACATATAATGTACCAGCATCATTTTCAAAACTAAATGAGGCTGACGACTTTGATGATGGAAGAAAAAAAAAAACGACTGAAATAACCGCGAAATTTGAAAATACAAGTCCGACTGTAGGATAATTTAAAAAATTAATTTATTTTGGAAAATCTATTTTTTGTAATTCGTTGAAATTTTTTTGATAAATTCATGAAAAGACAATTAGAAGAAAATTAATGTCATCCAATGAAATTAAATGTTTGCATGGTTCGAAAAAAAAAAAAAAAAAAATTATACCTATTAAGACGCGATTTGTCAATTTAAAAATCGATTTGAAAAATCTCGTTTGGCTACACGGAAAGAATTTTTCATTAATTTTTACTGCGAAATCACGGTAACTGTCGGACAAATCCCCATAATTTTCCAAAATTTAGGAAATAAAAAGTAAATTTTCATGGAATTAAGGGAGCTTTCCAGTGTGAAATTTTCAAAAAATCGATTTTTTTTTTTTTTTGCTTTATCGAATATTGAGCACGAACTTTTCGAAGAAGCAGAAGGGATATTGTATGGATCTGGCATCGCTGATTGACCGTAAGTCAAACGATTTACCTAAAATTTCCTCACTTGAAACTTTGAACGCGTTTTTCTCGAAACAGCATTTTTTAAAACGGTGTCCAACCTGGAGGGCGGAGTTTTAAAGCTATCGAGTTGAATTTTTTACACAATATTCTTAACGTCATTGTTTATCGTGCTATGGAAGCTTTTTTTTTTCTTTTTGACATCTTCCTATTTTTTTTGTAAAAAAAACTGCCAAAAAAAATGCTAAAATCGATACTTTTTGTTCAAACAGGCGCCATTTTTGCAAAAAAAAAAAAAAAAAAAAAGCCTCCATAGCACGAAAGCCAATTATATACCGATCAATAATCTTTTTGTGTTTTTTGTTTCAGATCAAAATTGTGACCCCCAACGTGGACACCACATCCAAGTGCATTTTCTGCAACAATTGTTTCATCATTTTTATAGATATTAATTAATAAATAAATCGATCTTTAAAAAATTGTTTTGTATTCTTCAATACCCAATTAATATAAAAAAAAAAAACCAGACCGATTAGATTATTTTTTCTTTAAAAAAAAAAATCGCGAAAAACAGCGATTTTTCGGGCTGTCACACTGGAAAGCTCCCTTAAGTCAGAATTTACTGTCGGGTGACGTAAATTTCAAATGTTTTCAAGAATTTTTACCGAAAAAATCAGTAAATTTTACCTAAATATAAACATTTTATACTTTTTGGTAAACTTGTCCCCGCGTTAAAATTTTAAATGTAATTATTACCGTGATTTCGCAGTAAAAATTAATTAAAAAATTCTTTCCGTGTAGTCATATTTTCTTTTTTTTTTTTAATTACTCTCATCGTCATTCGATCACTCACGTTTCGATTAACGAAGCACACGAATGCAATCTCAATGCGAATTTTATATCACAGGGGATATTTTTGGTCGCGCGACTCTCGTGTCGAAAGTTTTCATGAGTCGACGCGCGGTTTTTATCAAAGGGACTTGGTTCGACGCTAATAAGACGGCACGTCGCGCAACGCGTTCGACTCGCACCGTTTTCTATTGAATTTTTAAAGCGATACCCATAACACTTTTTTTTTTGCTTATTATAAACGATAGTTTTGAAAAATAGTAAAATAATAGAATGAAAATCCGTTTGGGGCCCAATTTCAATATGATTTAGAATGATAAAATTCTAGGAGCATCCTATTTGAGACACAAACCGATCGTCTGGCAGCTGTGAGCGCAAAAAAATTTTTACCAGCAATTATTCATCATAAATTCATTAAAAAGGGGGGGGGGGGGGGGAATTAAAAATCAATTGCGGTGGATTTTCCATTCAAAACCTAAAATTCTCATCTTTTGACATAATTTTTTTTCCTACTATTTCAGGTGTGGTCCGTTGGAAAATTGATTTTTTTTTGAAACACCCTAATGTATCTATATTTAGTGCCTAATGTATATATATATATATATATATATATATATATATATATTTATTTATATAATATAATTTATATATAATTTATATTTATACATATAATTATATATATAATTATATATATATAATGTATAATATATATATTTAATATATATAAGTATATATATTTAGTGCTTTAGTTATCTATATTTACTCTCATTTATATTTTTGTCCAGCGGCCACTATTCGTACACGTTTTTTTTTTTAGAGTGAAAAGGTAAAAAGATAATATTTCACCATCCGTTTTTTGACACGTACAGGAATTCTAAAGTAGATTAACAAAGTCATGTCCGTGTACTACATTTGGTCACCAATTCTCGAATTGGTCAAATTCTAAAATCTTTAACACCTGGGAAAAGAAACCCAAGCATTGTTAATTCGTAAGTTTTCCGGTCCAACATTCAACTGCTCTGTTTCCCATCCAAAAATCCCGATTCACGGTTAGTCCAGTCATATTAACCAATTCATCGAAATCACTTGAAGACATTCCGAAAACGTTCTTTGAATCCACAATTACATCTATACTCGCAATTGCGTGGGTCAAAATCATCGTCAATCAGGTTTTTTATTGAATCACTGCCGCTGTACCGAGTTCTCCGAAGACTCGGTCGTACCCAAAACCTCCGAGGTCTATTTTTTTTTGTTTTTTTTTTTGCTTTATGCAATACTATATAAAAGCGGCAGCAGTTCACGTCTCAATACTGAATTCTCGTGAAAAGTCGTTATCCAGTCGAACGAGAATGGTAATAACGGTCGACATGGTCATCGTTCAAGTACAAACAATCATCCCTTGCACGACCGGGTCGTGCAACCAAGGTTGCCTGGTTTGAGCCGAGCTTAAGGCCGGATCGTGCTTTAAAAGGTCCAAAAATTCGTTTTTTTTTTTTCCCCCTAAATCGATAGATAGACTATCCAAGAATATATTCACAAAGTTACACATGACAATTCGAAGTATTTTCGGTGATTTTTTCGATTCTTCTGAATTGGCGGGCGTGATGGCAAAAAAACTAAACGACCTATCGACTCGAACCAAAGTTCGTTCTCTTCGGTATTGAATTCTCCTCTAAGTGAACTAACAAAATTGTTAAAAAAGTATTTTTAAATAACTTTTACAGTACGTTAAAGTAATTTTTTTTTGAAAATACACATTTTTTCTTTTCAACGTGAAAAAAAGTTATGATTTCATGATCATTCAAACTTTTTCTTAGTTCACCCAGAAGAAAAATATATGATAATTGGAAATTTTTTAAGTTTTTTTTTTGTTTCTGACAAAATTATGAACTGCATCTTTGCCGCCAATTGGAAACTACAGTGGCAAAGCGCTCGCGGAAAGGGCTCGTTGCTCTGCAGTTTATCATTTCATTTACTTGAAAAAAAATTATTTTTACACTTTCAATACAAGATAAAATATACCCCAAGGTTCACTGGGCTAAGTTGTTTTTTTCCCTTCCAAAAAAAATTCTCGAAAATAAACTTTTTTTTTGGTCTTCCAAAGCAGGATCAGGCCTTAAAAATTCACGACTCGTCGAATCGATGGGATATTTTTCAATCAATTCGGAGTAATCTCTCTTTCTACAAATCTCGTAATATCTCTAATTCGTTATACAAGATAATGTGCACTTTTGTTTTTCAGTCAAGTGTCTCATGTAAACGCGACGACCTTCCTATCATTATTTTTACCCTAATACTTTATATAATATATATATATATATATATATATATATATATATATATATATAATTATATATATATATATATATATTAGACTGTTTCAAAATAAATCGATAATTTTTTTTTTTGCTTTACACAATCTTAAACTATACTCAGACATCAAAAAATAATCCTCGCGAAAGGAAGGGCCGGTCCTTCAAGATTTAGAGGTGTCTCATCGGACTTTTGTCATTTTTATTTCGTTAATACGTGAATAATTAATTTGCATGGATGGAACAAACGTTTTTCTAGTCCTAAAATGATGAATATATTCCAAACTTATGTATAAATACTGAATATACTAGAAAAAACGATCTTGATGATCGCAGCAACAATTATCGGTCGATATATACTTCGATAAATGCAAAAAAAAACAAAAAAAATACAAAAATCAATATTAATAATCTCCTACTTTCCTTTTTAAGGTACTTCCTACTTTGTACCTTCTCCTACAATTAAGTAGGAGATTATTAACTACTGATAAATAAGGTTTTTAAGAAAATTTTTATGAAAATCGCAATTCATTGTTTTTTCATTTGCTAACATGTTATTATTTTGTTCAATTAATCATAAAGTCCTGTTTGCTAATAATAATAATTTGTACTCGATTGACAAAGTAGACTAAGAGTTGAATAATCATTAATGTTATTGAGAAAAACGATGTGGGGTTAGAAAAACAGGCGTGCAAAGGTACCCGCGCGCCGATACGACGTGCCGCGCTAGAATAAATTAATTTATCTCTACCGGTAAACATAATTTCTCCATTAATAAAAAATACGTTTTTTATGGAAAATTTGACGTAGAATACGATGGTTGTATTAAGAAATCGTTAAAATTTGAGGGCCATGGTTAAAAAATTGATTTAAACATTTCAATTGTTTATAACAATATGAATTTTTTTATAGATTTTTTTTAAAATATTTTTTTCCTCAAAATTCACTCTTTTATCTTCAAAATGAAAAAAAAAAAAGTTTTCTCTAGCTCAAAAATAACCGGAGTTATGAATTTTTGAAAATGAGTCTCCAAGACACAAATCACGAAAATCTCAAACTTTCAACCCCCTCTATTAAAAAAAAAAAAAAAAAAAAAATTCCTCGAACGCGTATCTTTTTTTTTCGACATAGAACCCGTAAAAAAAGTTTCAGCCAAATAAAAAATGTGTCAGTCAGAATGGTTTTCGGTTTGTAAAAGAATTAGTCATTAATGAAATAAAAAAAGACAAAAGTCCGATGAGATACCTCTAAATCTTGAAGGACCGGCCCCTCCTTTCGCGAAGATTATTTTTTTATGTCCAAGTATACTTTAAGATTGTGTAAAGCAAAAAAAAAATTATCGATTTATTTTGAAACAGTCTAATATATATATATATATATAATATATATATATATATATATATAATATATATATATATATATAATATATATATAAAATATATATAAATAATAATATAAATAATATATATATAATACCTAATACCCTAATATCCTAACGTATCATTATTTTTGGAGTAATTTCGTGGATGTATTTTTATTTGACCAGGAAAAAAAAAAAAACGAAAAACGAAACCATCGCAGAAATGAATTTTTGTTTTTTCTCCTGAAAAATCACACTGCTAATTATCCATGCAACTTTGATGAATCTCCGTTGAGTAAATCATCCGCGTATAAATTGATATAAAATGAAATGTTCAACGAATTTAATGAACGGCTCGATTTTCATTGAAAATCCAGCTATTCCCTGATGTAGTGAGATGAAGTTTGAGTTTAAGAAGAGATGTACCGTATCGGGGGTGTACTCGGAGCTTGTAATAATCCATGTTTGTGTGTGTGTGTATGTGTGTGTGTGAGATCGTGGGGTCTGTAAGAGCCGGTTTTTGAGACGTACCGTTCGAGGACCAAGTTGCATAAAATAAATTTAACGGTAATGAAATAGTGATAAAACGAGAAAGAAAAAGAAAAAAGGGTAATACGGATGGAGAGTTAGCGTGGCTGATGACGGATAATTATAGTAATAATAATAATTATTATTATCGTAATATTATAATAGAATTATTATTATACTAATAATAATAATAATAATTATTATTATTATTATCATTGTATGGTATATCAGAGACGCGCGCTTACACATGAAGAGTAAGATGGAGAAAAGGCAAGACCGTGGGATCATATAATAATAAAACGAATGAAAAGACGGGATTCCTCGCGTGACTGGGGATATACCATACGACCGGATGCGGGCACGGCTCGAGGAGGAGAAGCGCGTGGGCGATGCGCCTGCTCGTGAAAAAAATCAACGAGCCGCCCCCGAGACAATTTACGAAACGGCGCGGTAATCGATTATACGGCGATGAGTTTACACGGAGCAATCCCTTCTTCGTCACTTTTTTTCGTGTGCTTTTTTTTTTTTTTTTACACATTGCCTCGTTTCGTTTGGGCTTTTATCGGCAAGTTAATCCAACCAAAATAATCGTAGAACAACGACATGACATATTATATTTATTATTTGTATAAAATACGATGGATAGATTGTTTTTATCGGACTGACCTTGCTGACGATGAAATCCTTCTCGTCGAAATGTCGTCCGTACATTTTCGGAGCCTCGCCCGGCACAGGTTCGATCTTTACGCATACCTCTTGACCCTTTCTCGCCGTCTCCACGCTCTTGTGATTATACTCTATGCTCGTTACGATACCGAGCTCGACAAACTGCAAAGACAAACAGGAGCAGTGACTCGCATCGTAAATTCGTACTTCGTTATTTTGAGGTTACACAGCCCCCTCCCCTGTTATGCTCCTTTCATTCCATTGCCCTCGAAATCGCATAACTGTCTATTTTTGTTCTTAACATTAGATAATTATCGAACGGAGCTCGGCAAAGTACCATAAAGTACTTCAAGTACGAAGTACTGTAAGCACTTGAAGTACTAGCGCATTTCAAGTACCAAGTACCGCAAATACTTGAAGTAACAAGCGCTTCGAGTACTCGGTACTTGAAGTGCTGAAAATTTGCAGTAATTAAGGTATACCAAGTACTTAAAGTACGTCGAGTATCAAGTACTTAAAGTACGTCGAGTATCAAGTACTTAAAGTACGTCGAGTATCAAGTACTCAAAGTACGTCGAGTATCAAGTACTCAAAGTACGTCGAGTATCAAGTACTTAAAGTACGTCGAGTATCAAGTACTCAAAGTACGTCGAGTATCAAGTACTTAAAGTACGTCGAGTATCAAGTACTCAAAGTACGTCGAGTATCAAGTACTCAAAGTACGTCGAGTATCAAGTACTCAAAGTACGTCGAGTATCAAGTACTCAAAGTACGTCGAGTATCAAGTACTCAAAGTACGTCGAGTATCAAGTACTCAAAGTACGTCGAGTATCAAGTACTCAAAGTACGTCGAGTATCAAGTACTCAAAGTACGTCGAGTATCAAGTACTCAAAGTACGTCGAGTATCAAGTACTCAAAGTACGTCGAGTATCAAGTACTCAAAGTACGTCGAGTATCAAGTACTTAAAGTACGTCGAGTATCAAGTACTTAAAGTACGCCGAGTATCAAGTACTTAAAGTACGTCGAGTATCAAGTACTCAAAGTACGTCGAGTATCAAGTACTCAAAGTACGTCGAGTATCAAGTACTCAAAGTACGCCGAGTATCAAGTACTCAAAGTACGTCGAGTATCAAGTACTTAAAGTACGTCGAGTATCAAGTACTCAAAGTACGCCGAGTATCAAGTACTTAAAGTACGTCGAGTATCAAGTACTCAAAGTACGCCGAGTATCAAGTACTCAAAGTACGTCGAGTATCAAGTACTTAAAGTACGTCGAGTATCAAGTACTTAAAGTGCGTCGAGTATCAAGTACTTAAAGTACGCCGAGTATCAAGTACTTAAAGTACGTCGAGTATCAAGTACTTAAAGTACGTCGAGTATCAAGTACTCAAAGTACGCCGAGTATCAAGTACTTAAAGTACGCCGAGTATCAAGTACTTAAAGTACGTCGAGTATCAAGTACTCAAAGTACGTCGAGTATCAAGTACTTAAAGTACGTCGAGTATCAAGTACTTAAAGTACGTCGAGTATCAAGTACTTAAAGTACGTCGAGTATCAAGTATCAAATACTTTTCAAGCTTTCAGGCATACATCTCGTAAGTTCTAGTACTTATATTTGATTTCTTGCGTACTCTTTAAACTCATTTTATTCTGATTCGAGTACTTTTTGTATCAAAACATTTTTTCACATTGTGCAATTCACTCAGATTAGGCAGATTGGAACAGAAATATTTAAACGAAGAATTGGAAATAATAAAAAAAAAAATATCATTAAAAAAAATCATCATTTATCATTAGAAAAAATAAAGAATATAATCCACGAATTGTCAAAAACGGAGCTATGCATTGACAATGACACCCTAACTACCATAGCTTGAGTCTTTGAACGGTTATTCATTACGATCTTGACCAAAAGATGGCGCAGAACATTTCTCAATTATACATTCAAATGCCTTGTACATGCAACCATTAGCAAAATTTATTCAAATGTACTTCGTAATGAGTACTTGAAGTACAGGAAAGTACTCGGAATTTTGATGTCCAATACTTCAAGTACATGTCATGTACTTGAAAATTTAAGAACTAATACTTGAAGTACAAGCAGAGGACTTGGAAGATCAAGTTCAATATTTGAAATACTTTCAAAGTATTTTTTACTTCAAGTACTGAACTTTCAGTACATCGCAAGTACCGGGTACTCGAAGTACTGCCCATCTCTGTTATCGAATGAAATTTTTTTTTAATTCTCTGCCAAATTGGCAGCGTGTCGAAAGAGAGTGGGATCGATGTAGAAAAAAGATTTCACCGATAGATAATTTTAGAGTGATGGAGAGAGAGAGAAAAAAAGAGAAGAGACACTGCGCGCGATAAAAGGGAACTCGCCCTGGATTCGTGATGTGAAAAAAGTTTATCCACCGGAACAATTATCTTCGTAAATTGCTCCGAGCCACCCTCGAGACATTAACTGCAGCGATATATATCGACCCACGTATAAAACGGTACGGAGATACTCGTTCTCGATACGACTTTTGACCACTCAACATATATGCGCATGTATTTTTTTTTTTTTCTATATACATAAAGTAAAATGTATCGGTCCAGGCACTTTCCGCCGGCACGCCCATATCAACTAGCCACGGAGAGCAAGCATTCCTACGACTTGTACGATTGTCCCGAGATAAATAGTTTCGAGAGATTTTCTGTTTCGTCAAAAACAAAAAAAAAGTACAAAAGAAATCTCACGACGCGTTAGCGTGGAGATGGACGCGGAAAATTGAGTTGCAGTTCTATCTGGCATGTTGAACAACCGTGGCGTATCTCGATTTGGAGATCCGAACAAGAGAAAAAGAGAGAGAGAGAGAGAGAGAGAGAGAGAGAGAGAGAGAGAGAGAGAGAGAGAGAGAGAGAGAGAGATGGAGGAAAAGTGAGAAATCGCAAAGGAAGAGGCGGTGATCATTTATGTACATAGAGACCCGACATTGGACCAACGAGTGTGGGCTTCGAATGCGGAATATATACGTATACATGTATATTTTCTTTTTTTTTTTATTTATATTTAAGAAGAAAAAAAAAAAAGTATCAGAAGACGAGTTGGAAAGAAGGCACGAAGAGTATAGAAATAAGGAAGAGGAGGATGAAGAGGATGACAACGATGAAGAAGGATCGAACTCGAAGCTTCTTCGCTCGTTCCTGCTCGAGGTGTGTATGAGGAGCTACTTATATATACATACATAATCTTGCGACTCTCTCACCGCGTAGGCAACCGCGTTCCTTGCTCGCGTGGGTTAACCAGCTCTGGTCTCTCTCTCTCTCTCTCTCTCTCTCTCTCTCTCTCTCTCTCTCTCTCTCTCTCTCTCTTCGTTGAACTTTCAGAACGATCGTTAGACGCAGGCTCGTTTTGCTTTACGTCCCGAGGAATTATGAGTTACGATATTCAAAATTACCCGAAAAAAAAAAAAATATATATATATTCCTACATCCATTATAATGTTTGTAAAAATTCAATAAAATTAGATTATCAAATGTGTATTATTTGTTTACACGAACGAAATTTCTTTTTTTTTTTTTCAATTACAAAATTCACTCTTCTCGCTCCGTGAGTTTGCAAGATTAATGATACAAAAAAAAAAAATATATATATATATATAAATAAATAAAAATATCTCGCGAAACGACTGAACGTCCTACACGCATTCAACAAGGAGACTCGAAACCCACACGCGTTTCTCTCGATGTTATATTGCATATATGAACGATATCACCCCCGCGCCCCCGCATCGACAATCGCCTCGCGCGCAAACGAATCTCTAAAAATTTACCGCTCGCCTTCGTTTGCCCCGAACCCACACTTTTTCTCGACTTTTCTCGAGAGTTCTCGCGTTCATATACAGAGAGCTCGTACAAGTCTTGACGGGTTTCTACAAAGTTTCTCCGATGCTTTTTTTTTTTTTTTTCTGTACGGAAACCACGTGTGGCGCACCTGACATCCCGGGATTACATCGTAAAACAGGCCTCAAAGTTTATATAGGGTATGACAGACGGATGGATATATATATATATATATACAATGATACACGCGTATATGTCGACGTATATCCGCGTGTTCATGAAGGGGCGATCTTGCACGATTTTCCGTACGTTTTAATCTATCCCGTCCACGAGCAATATTATATCGCGCGTCGCGTTGGATAGTTGGGCAAACGAGTTTACGATAGTACCCACCTTGGTTGCACCGCGCTGAGCGAGAAACGCTTTATATCTTGTAGAAAATATCCCGGGATCTTGATGGAGCATAAAACGGTAGTAGTATGGAAGAGTGTCTAGACACGAGCCCGGGGAACGAGAAGCAATGAGGGATCGACTATTATATGCGCACACTCGAGGCAGCATAACCGAGGAACTGCATCGAGATGGAGTCTTCGTGTAAGAAGGCTCGGTATATAAATGTGTGTGTGTGTGTGTGTGTGTGTGTGTGTGTGTGTGTGTGTGTGTGTGTGTGTGTGTATCGCGAGATAAATGGAAGCATCTTCGAGAGTGCGCACCGACAGGTAAGTTGGCGTATATAGTGGGTAGATAGAAAGAGAAATAGAAAGAGAGAGATAAAGAGAGAGGAGAGAATAGCTGAAAAAAATGACAAAAGTGAAGAAGAAAAAACGATCGAAGTGTTAAAAAAAAAAACGAGAACCAAAAAAGCAGAGCTAGGCAGTACTTCAAGTACCCGGTGCTTGCGATGTACTGGAAGTACAGTACTCAAAGTACAAAGTACTCTGAAATTATTTCAAATATTTTTACTTAAATTTGCAAGTACATGTCATGCACTTCAAGTATTTGGAAATAAAATTTCAAGTACTTTACTGTACTTCGAGTACTTTCAAGTACTTACTACGAAGTACTTTTCCAAGTATTCAGTATGGGGTACTTTCAAGTACTTATTATGAAGTACTTTTCCAAGTATTCAGTATGGGGTACTTTCAAGTACTTATTATGAAGTACTTTTCCAAGTATTCAGTATGGGGTACTTTTCCGGGTACTTAGCACGATGTACTTTTTCGGGTACTTGGCACGGAGTACTATTTCAATTACTGGGCATGAAGTACTTTTTCAAGTACTTGGTAAGAAGTAATTTTTCAAGTACTTCGTATGGAGTAATTTTTCAAGTACTTGGTATAAAGTACTTTTCAAGTACTTGATACGAAGTACCCTTTCAAGTACTTGGTATATAATAATTTTCGAGTACTCGGTATGGATTACTTTTTCAAGTACTTGGGACATGGGATACTTTTTCATACTTGGTATGAAGTACCCTTTCAATTAATTCGTATGAAGTACTTTTTCAGGCACTTGGTATGCAGTACTTTTTCAAGTATTCGGTGTGGAGTACTTTTTAAAGTACTCGATGTGAAGTAATTTTTCAAGTACTTGGTATAAAGTACTTTTAAAGTACTTTATACGAAGTACCTTTTCAAGTACTTGGTATATAATACTTTTCGAGTACTCGGTATGGATTACTTTTTCAAGTATTTGGGGCATGGGATACTTTTTCATACTTGGTATGAAGCACCCTTTCAAGTACTTGGTATGAAGTACTTTTCAGACACTTGGTATGAAGTACCCTTTCAAATATTCGGCGTGAAGTAATTTTAGAAGTACTCGGCGTGAAGTACTTTTAAAAGTACTCGGCGTGAAGTAATTTTTAAGGTACTTGGTATGAAGTACTTTGCAAGTACTTGGTATGACGTACTTTTTCGATTACTTAGTATGAAGTACTTTTGAATACGTCTTGCTAATGGTTGCATGTATAACACCTTTGAATATACAATTAAGGAACGTTCTGCGCCGTTTTTGGTTAAGATTGTAAGGATTGACCGTTCAAAGGCTTAAGCTACGGTAGTTACGGTGTCATTGTCAATGCATGACTCCGTTTTTAACAATCCGAGTACTATATTCTTCGTTTTTATCTTTCTCAAGCCTCAAGATGAATAAATCTTTATTACAACCGTTAATACCATTATTGTAATTATTTCTGATTCTTCGTTTAAATATTTCTGTTCCAATCTGCCTAACCCGAGTGTATTGCGCAATGTGAAAATATGTTTTGATACAAAAAGTACTCGAATCAAAATCAAATGAGTTCAAAGAGTACGTAAGAAATCAAATATAAATACTAGAACTTGCGGGATGTATACCTGAAAACTTGAAAAGTCTTTTATACTTTATACTTGACGTATTTAAAGTACTTGGCTCCTCAAGTACTTGAAATATTGAGTACTTAAAGTACTGATTACTTGAAGTATTTGGTACTTTCTCGTACTTTGCCGAGCTCTGCCAAAAAAAAAAAACGATGAAATAACTGATATTAACATGAAGAAGACGGGAGCAGGTAACAAAGAAAAGTCGACGGACGCTAAAACGAAAAAAAGAGAAGAGGGGAAAGAAATGATAAAGACGAGGAAGATTGAAGAGGATGGAAGAAGAAGAAGAAGAAGAAGAATGCGAAAAAGAAGTGGCGGCCAGAGAAAATGAGAAGGAGGAGAGGAACGCGGCTTGGCAGGGGGCCCCGCCGAAAATTTCAGGCTGTAAATTTGTTTTGTCACACCGTGAATGGAACGACGGTGATAAAGCTGGCTGACGCGCACCCAAAAAAGTTATAATACCCATCGTGCTAGGTCCCTACTTCGGGCTATCCTCATTCCCCTCGACTTATCTTTCCCTCTGCTCTTCCATTCTCCATTTTGGTCCATCGTACCATCGAGAAAAAAAAAAAAAAAAAAAAGATACAAGCATCATCGTTCACTCCCGCGCAACCCATATCCCCGAGAGTCAGGCGTCACTTTTCCGCGCTCGTGTATACGAAGCATTCCACGTCGAGTGAGTCACTCCATTTTTCGTTTTTTATGGCATCACAAAATTCCTAATAATTTTTCTTCAACGCTGTGTCCCCGCGCTACCAAGTAAAACGTCAATTGGGGGAAACACTTCGTCGAAAATTATTCCACTTTTGCAATGTCATGCTTTTACAATGAAAAAAATTTGCCAATTCACCCGGAAATCGTACATGCCCGTGTTCGAATCGAATAAGCCACAGGCTCAGGGAATGAAATGAAAGTGGAGAGTAGAGCGCGAAAGGGCGATAAGTAAAAAGCTGAAAAAAAAAATATTTTACGTCACTTTCCTCTCAGAGAGGAGAGAATTTTTTATATTTTTTGAAATATGTATTTTAAAAATACAAAAAAAAAAAAAAGAGAGATATATTTTCCTCGATCGTTGAAACTGTTCAAAAAAATATATACGAGCAATTTTTAAAGTCATAAAAAATGGTCGATGCGAAATGCCTTATTCGTGCATATATCATTTAGTAAAAAAATCCCCAGGGGCCATCTCATGCCACACTCTCAACCCCATTTAAGCCACATGGGGAGAACGAGAGAGAGAGAGAGAGAGAGAGAGAGAGAGAGAGAGAACTCGCGTCAGCCACTCCGATCCTCTAACGATGACCGTAACTCCTTTGCCGATTTGGCCACCCTTACCGGTACGGGGGACGAGGAAATTGCAAAGGCTGCAAAAGCGCGCGCATGCAATAATCGTACACGCTGTAGAAACGTAAAATACTCACAACCCATGCAAAAAGTTTCGAATTCTCACATACATACATATGACCGCAGATTTTGCGAGGCGACACGAGATACCTATATAGGCTTTTTTTTTTTTTTCTTTTCTTTTTACGAGTAGCCGCTGCCCACACACGCACTCGAGCACACGAAATTCTCTCGCGTTCGAGACAATTCCTAAAAAGGTCGGGGCAACCTGATCCTATATAGATTTATCTCTTTTGTAATCTTCATTAACACCTCGAATTTCTCTCTTTCACCGTAACATTCACATTCGTATGAATATCTTGGAATTTTTTCGTTCAAGACGACTTTTGACAAATTAAAATTGTCTTTTAACGCTGCATAATTTTTTTTTTTTAACTTTAAATCCTAATTTTTTTTTTTTCCATCGTAGCTGAATTATCAAACATCCATTTTAATATCGATTTCGTATGAATTTATTACGAAAAATTCGCTACATTTTTGATGATTTTTTGACGAGTGTAAGTCTGTCAAATTGAAGTATTTGCCAAGATGAACAAAACAATACGAGAATTACCGATCCCTCTCATATTATTATATCAGGGAATAATTTTATTGGGCTGCTTTTATTTTTTTTTTTCCATAAAAAATAACAATACTATTGCAGAGAAAGAGGCCGAAAATTCGTGGGCGAAATGTATGCGGACATAGCGATAGAAGTGGCGATACCCACGGCCATCGGTCTCGCGGACCGATCTCTCTGGACAATGGCCGCGACCGGATGTCGCTCGTGTCTTCCGAAACCCACGCCCCTATATATATATATATATATATATATATATATATATGTATATATAAATACACACAGGCACTTGTACGAAAAACACACGAACCTATATAGTCAGACGACACACGCCTGGTAAATAACCAACGAAACGAGAGGAGAAGAAAAAGTGGCCAATATTAATTTTGCAGACGGAGAATCATTGCGAGTATTCGTGTATCGGGAAAATAAAGAAAATTCGAGAGAAACAAATACGCGCTGTTGTCTATTTTTGAGAACCGGTCATCCGACCGAACGAGCAGCGAGCTCGCTAATGACTCGGGGTACTCTGGGAAACATCTTCGTATATATATGGGGGATTTAAGAAACAAACAAAAAAACGAGAGATAGCAGACGATGGTATTTGGAATTTGTCTAAAGTATTATTTTTCTTGGGGATTTTTGTGTATTGAACACAAAAAATCCTAGGAGAATTTTTCAATCTTTATCTTCATTCGGTCAGGACAGCCCATCGAAGTTTCTCATAAAATGACATTCAAGGCAAATTTTCGAGCAGAAGGAATGAGTATTCGTAAAATACTCGAAGAACAAAAACTGCAATTTTTTCCACTAACTTTCGAAAAAAAAAAAAAAAAAAAAAAAAATACGACAATAGCGCAGTATCACGTGGGAATAAGTACTTGAAGCACAAAGTACTTTGAAAGTATTTCAAGTATTGTAATTAAATTTCCAAGTACTCGACCTGTACTTAAATTTACATGTGCTCGACATTTACTTCAAGTATCTGTACTTGAAATATCAAGTACTTTCCTGTACTTCGAGTACTTTTTCAATCTTTCAGCGGTATTTTTTTTCAGAGTTGGACTTGACTTGAAGTACCCGATACTTGCGATGTACCTGAAGCACAGCACTTGAAGTACAAAGTACTTTAAAAGTACTTCGAGTATTGTACTTAGACTCCCAAGTACTTGACCTGTACTTCAAGTATATGTACTTAAAATTTCAATTACTTTCCTATACTTCAAGTACCAATTATAAAGTACTTTTGAATACGTCTTGCTAATGGTTGCATGTATAACGTCTTTGAATAATTGAGGAACGTTTCGCGCCAATATTTTGTTACGGTGTCATTGTCAATGCATGGCTCCGTTTTTAACAAACCGTGTATTATATTCTTTAATTACAATCGTCAATGCTATTTTTTAAAATTATTTCTAATTCTTCGTTTAAATATTTCTGTACCAATCTGCCTAACCTGAGGGAATTGCACAATGTGAAAATATGTTTTGATATAAAAAGTACTCGAATAAAAATCAAATGAGTTCAAAGAGTACATAAGAAATTAAATATAAGTACTAGAACTTACAAGATGTATAGCTGAAAACTTGAAAAGTATTTGATACCTGATAATTGACGTACTTCAAGTACTCGGTACCTCAAGGATTTCAAATATTTAGTACTTCAAGTACTTTGTACCTCAAGGACTTCAAATATTTAGTACTTCAAGCACCGATTACTTGAAGTACTTGGCAATTCAAGAATTTACGGTACTTGGTACTTGAAATACAAGTGTACTCCAAGCAATTACAGTATTTTGTACTTTGTACTTGAAGTACTTTCTGGCACTTTTCCTAGCTCAAGTACTTCAGTACTCAAATACTTCAAGTAATTGGTACCTCAAGGACTTCAAATATTTAGTACTTCAAGTACTTCGTACCTCAAGGACTTCAAATATTTAGTACTTCAAGTACCGAGTACTTGAAGTACTTGGTAATTAAATAATTTACGGGACTTGGTACTTGAAATACAAGAGTACTTCAAGTACTTACAGTATTTTGTAACTTGTACTTGAAGTACTTTCTGGTACTTTGCCTAGCTCTGATCTTCGTGTTCTATTATTGGAACAAGCAAATCATGAGATGTACCCCTGTCAAGACACCGTTCGATGACTGGTACAGACATTCAGCTGTTTCGCGATCGGTGACTTTACTTACACGACATGACGAGCCGGTTGACATGGTGTCAAAATTTAATCCTTGACTTTCGTGACGAAATTGAAATTTTTTACTTTGAATTAATCGACAGCCATTTTATCGCGATGCACTAATGAGTTCCAAAAAGCTAATTCTATCGAGATTTGAGAATCGATGCTCATTAATTCGGGCTTTTAGCGTTCGAATATTCTATTATGCGGACACCTTCTCGTGTCCGAACACCGGGGCATAGCGGATAAACGCTGTGCTGACACTGGCACATTCCAGCTTTTCACCTTTCTCGCGGTATAAGCAATTAATTACGCAATATTTTAATGAACATCGCATGTGTTTTGGAAACTCGAAATATTAACCTTGCAGGTGTTTGAAGTCATCGATAGCACGCATGAGGCTTCACGTCCTAAATTTGTATAGCAATCTGAACGGTCCCCTAGGTGTGTGCGGCCACTGGTATACATTTACCTCAGTGATTTTTCGTTGTTTTTTTTTTCAACCGGAAACAAATACACTGTCATCTCTCCTCGTTATACCGATTGCGAACAAAATTCTTGTTTAAACTTAAAGCTGCCTCTTTTTTTTTTGTTTCCAGCTAAATTATACAAAAAAAAAGAAAAAAAAAAAAACCAATAAAAAATCAACGAACCTGAACGAAAATCATGAAATAAAAATCGTGCATCGGCTCGGACCACGTTCAGATTAGGCTCAAAAGTTGCGTAATTATTTGAGAAATCGTTATATATTTGAATTTTTAAAATAAAGAAAATGGCGTATTTTCGGTAAGCGAAATTATAGTAGTTATTTTCTTCCCGCGTGATTTTTCGCTATTACCGTATTTTTTTTTTCGAAAATTGGTGAAAAAAAATGAGCAATTTTTGTGTTTTGAGTTTGTTTTACAAATTCTCATTCCTTCTGCTCGAAAATTGGCCCTGAATGTCATTTCATGAGAAACTTTAACGGGCTGTTCTGACTGAATGACCATGAAGATCAAAAAATCCTACTAGGGATGTGTCTTGAACACAAAAATCCGCAAGAAAAAAATATTTTAGACACATTCGAAATACCATCGTCCAAGATCTCTCTCGGGGGTTTTTTTTTTTTTTTTTGTGAAATCCCCCATATATGTTTTAGCCCCGAAGCGAAAAAGATGGCGCGCGTGGGCGGGTTAAATTTATTTCCACCTAAACGTTACTACAGGGCCGTGGCACGTGGGTCGAGACAAGAAGCGATTCTTCTGCTCTTTCGTCTCTTTCTCTCACTCGCGGTCCTGCGGGGAATGCCACGCGAGTCGAGGATAAAAGAGATACACACACACACACACACGCGCGAAGTCCCCGGGATAGATGGAGGTCGCAAACCTTATGACCAGTGACTTTCGCTATTTGCGGCATATTTACATCGTGATTCTCACGTTTCATTTCGAAAGCGCAAAAATTCTCATCATAAATAATTGAGTCAATTTTATTCGTAATGACTTTTTTTTTTCTTTATTTTACGATTTCGCGGTGGTATTCATTCACGAAGATGCGTTCGATGGAAAGCGGAAACGAGCGAGTTTTTTTTTTTCATCGGCTGCGCAAACTCGACCGGATATATTATACGGAGGGGAGGGAAAGAGGCATTTGTGAATGAATCAAGCTACAATATCTCTCGGTCTGTTGGCCTTATCGCGAGAGAAGGGGTGCTCCATACGCATCTCGCTGCTGCGAAGGGGATCGATCGTGAATGAAAGTCATTCACACGAGGAGCATATGGTATAACGCTATACACACGATTAGAAAAATAGTTCAGAGACTTTATTTTTATTTCTTTGATACACTGCCCGGAGCTCGAAACCGAGCAGCTCGATTTGTAAAAAACACGCGCAAATATATATATATATATATATATATATATATGTAAATCTGGATGTTATCATGATTTATTCGTGCTAAAAATAAAAATTGCATAAAGCTTGCTGAAGAATGTTGCGTGAAAAAAAAGTATCCCGGAGACCATTTTCATGCGATAAAAGCGCGTCTACGTTACAAAATGCCATTTGTTTTATGAGCAGGTGATAATTTTTTTTTTTTCCGATAAATTAATGTAATTTTCATGTACAGGAGGATCGATTGTTATACTCCTTTTACGATCACTGGCAAACGATTTTATTACATATATATATACCAGAGCTGGGAAGTACTTCAAGTATACCCGGTAATTGAGACGTACTGGAAGTACAGTACTCGAAGTGAAAAGTACTTTCAAAGTAGTTCAAGTATTGTACTTAAACTTCCAAGTACTCGGCCTTCACTTGAAGTACAAAATACTTAGAAAGTATTTCGAGTATTGTACTTAAATTTCCAATTACTCGACCTGTACTTGAAGTGCAAAGTATTTTGAAAGTATTTCGACCATTGCGCTTGAATTCCAAAGTACTCGGCCTGTACTTGAAGTGCAAAGTATTTTGAAAGTATTTCAAGCATTGTACTTGAATTCCCGAGTACTCGGCCTGTACTTGAAGTACAAAATACTTTTAAAGTATTTCGAGTATTGTACTTAAATTCCCAAGTACTCGACCTGTACTTGAAGTGCAAAGTATTTGGAAAGTATTTCGAGTATTGTACTTAAATTCCCAAGTACTCGACCTGTACTTGAAGTTCAAAGTATTTTGAAAGTATTTCAAGCATTGTACTTGAATTCCCGAGTACTCGGCCTGTACTTGAAGTACAAAATACTTTGAAAGTATTTCGAGTATTGTACTGAAATTCCCAAATACTCGACTTTTACTTGAAGTGCAAAGTATTTTGGAAGTATTTTGAGCATTGTACTTGAATTTCCGAGTACTTAGCCTGTACTTGAATTACGAAATACTTTGAAAGTATTTCAAGTATTGTACTGAAATTCCCAAGTACTCGACCTGTACTTGAAGTGCAAAGTATTTTGAACGTATTTCGACCATTGCGCTTGAATTCCCAAGTACTCGGCCTGTACTTGAAGTGCAAAGTATTTTTAAAGTATTTCAAGCATTGTACTTGAATTCCCAAGTACTCGGCCTGTACTAGAAGTACAAAATACTTTGAAAGTATTTCGAGTATTGTACTTAAATTCCCAAGTACTCGACCTGTGCTTGAAGTGCAAAGTATTTTGAAAGTATTTCGACCATTGCGCTTGAATTTCCAAGTACTCGGCCTGTACTTGAAGTACAAAATACTTTGAAAGTATTTCGAGTATTGTACTTAAATTCCCAAGTACTCGGCCTGTACTTGAAGTGCAAAGTATTTTGAAAGTATTTTGAGCATTGTACTTGAATTTCCGAGTACTTAGCCTGTACTTGAATTACGAAATACTTTGAAAGTATTTCAAGTATTGTACTGAAATTCCAAGTACTCGGCTTGTACTCGAAGTATTTTTCCTTGAATTTTCAAGTACTTTCCCGTACTTCAAGTACTTTTTCAAGTACCAAGTATGAATTACTTATGAACACGTCTTGCTAATGGTTGCATGTAATAACGCCTTTGAATATATCATTGCGGAACGTTCTGCGCCATATTTTGGTTAAGATTGTAAGGAATGACCGTTCAACGGCTCAAGCTACGGTAGTTACGGTGTCGTTGTCAATGCATGGCTCTGTTTTTAACAATCCATGTGTTACATTCTTTTTTTTTTTTTATTTTCAAACCTGAAGCTAAATAAATCTTAATTATAATCGTCAATGCTTTTTTTTTTTAATTTTTTTTAATTCTTTGCTTAAATATTTTTGTTCCAATCTGCCTAGCCTGAGTGAATTGTACAATGTGAAAATATGTTTTGATACAAAAAGTACTCGAATCAAAATCGAACGAGTTCAAAGAGTACGTAAGAAATCAAATATAAGTGCTAGAACTTACGAGATGTATGCCCAAAAACTTGAAAAGTATTTGATACTTGATACTTTGCGTATTTCAAATACTTGATACCTCAAGTACTTCAAATATTTAGTACTTAAAGTACTCAGTAACTGAAGTACTCGGTAGTTCAAGTATTTACGGTACTTGGTACTATAAATACAGGGGTACTTCAAGCACCCACAGTACTTTGTACTTGAAGTACTTTCAGGTACTTTGCCCAGCTCTGACATATACTTAGCCAAGGATGTTGGTTGACGCGATACTCGCGCGCGTCATTATCGCTCGTACTATGATAGGCTTTAAATGAGAAACTTATGCGTTTATATTGATAATTTGATGGAAGTGAAGCGGAAAGAGAAAGGAGATACGCGCGGCATATCGTACGAGGAGACTGGATCCCCCCGTGTAAATGGTTATTCATCGATGGTTATATAGCAGCAACGTACACCGGAGACGGCTGATCGATGAGAAACCAATCATTCCCTTCGTTGTACACCATATATATATATATATATATATATATATATATATATATATATATATATATATATATATATATATTAGGGCGGTTCAAAAAAGGGCCTTTTTTTAGATTTCGCTGTTTTCCGAGATTCTTGTACTTTTTTTTTCACCAAAAAATAGCTCACGCGAAAGGGCTGGGCTGAAAAAATTTTTTTACTACTGCCTCAGCTACCTTGAAATTTTGAAAAAGGCTATTTTCGGGAATTTCAAAATTAAGATATCCCTAAATTCTTCGGTGGCTATGTTTTATATGACGAAACAAAAGTTTTTGTCAAACCTGAGATGCGTGCGATTTTTTTTAGTACTGAAAGATCCATTTTAGCATTAGTTTTCACGAATTTCAATATATATTTGCAAGATAAATTTTAATATTTCAAAAACTTACAGGAGTATATTTCTATAACTTTTATACGTTGTTATCAATGAAATTCACTATCGAACGGCATTGAAACGAAACCTCGCAGTTCTAATTCTGATTTCGAGAACATAAATTGAGATGAGTGAGGATTTGACACGGTTGGCAACGCTGAGCCCTGCCTGTGTATAAGCATAGGGACCCCCCCCTCGGACGACTCGTCCCGCAAACAAACAGACGAACAGCCGTAAAAAATATTTAAAACCGTCAAGAACCATAAAAAAAAATCAAAACATACCAGCATGAAATTTGTTTTCCATAAATCTGGCATGAAATATGAGCTTTTAAAATTATTTTCAGACTTTTAAATTTCGGAGTAATTTTTTCAATTTTAAGCTATTCCAATCCCCATAGCTAATTAGCATGGAGGTGAAAAAAAAGTTAAAAAAAAAAAAATAGTTTTCACGTTTTCTCAGTTGGGACAATCGAACAAAAAAATATTTTTTTTTTAATGGTGAGGGTCAACCCCTGACTGGTTTGGCTTGGAATTACATACGGAATAATTTATATCAAATATATATCGTATATACTTTTTTCCTACGTGTATGATGAATTAATGATCGAAGCATTTTTACAACGCGACAATTCCATGAATTTTTAAATTTTTTTATTATTCTTCATCTTAATCATTTTCGTATGGCCTTGATTATTATAATTTGTAATTCGGAGCAAGATATAAACCACGGTCATTCATGAAATAAAAATAAATAAAAAAAAAAAAAAACGAATTCAAATAATGATTAAATTTCTTTTCGTCGAAAAGAAAAGTGAATAAAATGCAGTGTCAATAAAAATTGCGTCTCTCATGAAAAAAAAAAAAAACACGAAAATCTTTTTTTCCAAAAGACTTGAGAAAAAAAAATGGATCTGTAGCTAGAATCTCACGATAAAATATTGCAAGTCTCGAAAAAATTCTTTTATAAAGCCTTGAAGATATTTTTATTCGCATAAAGTACTCCGATTTTTTTTTTCTTTCAAATAGAAAAAAAATAACGAGATTCAAAGGGCACGAGGGGGGAGCAGGAGTCAAGGGACAATCCGGAGACGCTGTGGGGCAAATAAAAAGGAAAAAAAAAAAAAAACCGAAGCGAGTTCGAATGTAAGCGCGGGTCTTTGCTAACGAACCGACAATGCAGCTTCGATATACGTCCGGCGTTCGAGAGAGGATAATGGGCCTTTGACTCGGTACTTTCGGATTCTAAGATGGATAGCAAGGAGGACATTAGGGGATCCAACGAGAATTGCTAAATCCCAGCTTTTCTCTCTCTCTCTCTCTCTCTCTCATTGTATACGGAAGTTCGAAACTGATACAGAGAGTCGAAAAAGGTGAATTTTCTTGAAAAGTCAGTTTTTTTTCAAACGTGTATTTTGTGTTTATTGAAACAAGGAGAATGATGAACGAGACTTGGGGGGAGGCAAAGAAAATTAAGAAGGGCACAAATGTGGGTATATAGATCGACGGAGTGACTAGGAGACGCGCCGAGCAGGCTCGAAGCGAGACTGCGAGGGGAAAAATGAAGAGTTTGGCAACGGCTCGCGGGCACGGGGCGGCGCTGGCAGACTCCGCGTGAGACGGGAACCGGAAGTCTATTTTCGTAAAGCGTACAGATTTAGAATCCTTTATAGTTTATACCGCCATTCGCGTTCACGTACACGCGAGACCGCGTTTCGTCGCAGCTCTGCCGCTATACGTTCCCACTTTTTCGCGTCAATTACTCTCATCATAAACGACGACGACGACGACGACGACGACCGCGATTATGATAATAATGATAATATTACGAAAAAGGTTGTTTCGAAAAACTTGTGGAAATTCTATGACGAATGCGACAATGAGCGGGGAACTTGGAGAGAGAGATGCGATAAAATGTGCGTCATCGAAACGCGTTCGTTTCGATGGCGCGAGTCAATGCGCGTAATATTAATATATATTTCCTCAATCGGGTCGATTTCTCATCGTGGAAATCCTTGAATCAAAATACAACGCGACTTTTCTACCGAATCCTAATTTTTTCTCTCTCTCTATCTCTTTTATTTTATTTTATTTATCACCCCTTATTCAATTATCATTCGCGAAGCCCGCAGCCACGAAATTCGATCATTTGTTCGTCGATGATCCGGTACTAAAACTTTGAATAATAATAATAATAATAATAACGATAAGCTGAGGCACTGGAAAAATCTTTCAAATAAAATTGACTAAAACTTGAATGTATTGACTCCGCAGTGGTGCCAATGTCAAATTCTCACTTATCTCGGCCAGGCAATTTATATTCACGAAATTATAATTAGAACTGTGAAATTTTAACGCTATTCGATGGTAAATGGCATTGATAACAATGTACAAAAATTATAGCAATATAATCCTGTGAGTTTTTGAAATATTAACGTTTATGTTGCAAAAAAAATTCAAAATTCACGTTTTCCGAGCTTCAACTCGAAACGCTGTCCGAACTATTCAAGATAGAGAAAATTGCACTGAAACATTTTTGTAGAGAATTAAATTTTCTATAAAAAAGTCCCCGACAGCGTGTATGAGAAGTCAATAGCGGATGAGTGAGAGGTGTCCGAAGTGGCGTGACGAGGAAGTGTGATTTTTGCGAAATCGCGGAACAGTAGACCCATTAGTTGTTAAATTACATATCGCTGCGTTGGCGTTGAATTAAAAATGCATAAACAATTCGTGCGTCAACTGGACACAGCGAGAGAGCCATTACCGCCTGAAAAACTTTATTTATAACTAAATTCAAATAAAGCCACCTACTTGAAATGGTTTTTTTTTTTAAATTATTTTTACAACTTTGGACGCCTGCCACGCCGAAATTATAAACTTTAGATACACGCCGTCGAGGACTTTTTTGTAGAGAATTTAGTTAGCTAGAAAATGATTTATGAGCAATTTTACACTATTACGTATAGTTTGAGCAGCGTTTCGAGTTGAAGCACAAAAAGTGCCAAATTTTCATTGTTTCTATTTTTCTCTTGCCAAAACGTAGAGAGGGATAATAGTGCACATTTTATAAGTTATTATTTATGCCATTTACTATGAAAAGATACCAAAACAAACTCCAGGATTTTATTCTGAAAAAAAAAAGCCTGATTCGACAAGTTGAGTTCCGCAACATTATCGGTCGCTTCTGAGATCGACAGCGTATGCCTCTTTTTTTTTCAGCATTTTTAAATATGTTCTCCTAAGCAAGGTGAGCTTTCGCGTACGGTTTTATTATATATAGAACTGGGTCGTAAAATTTTTTCAAGTTGCTGGCATTTCAAGTTCGTGAGCTACGAACTTAAAGTAAGTACTTACAGTACTCGTATATTTCAAGTTTCAAGTACCGAAAATACTTAAAGTACCAAGTATTTCAAGTGCCAAGTACTTCAAGCGCCAAGTATCAAGTACTTTAAGTTCCAAATACTTCAAGTACCGAGCACTTAAAGTTCCAATTACGTCAAGTACCGAGTACTTAAAGTACCAAATACGCCAAGTACCAAATACTCCAAGTACCAAATACTTCAAGTGTCAAATACTTCAAGTGCCAAATACTTCAAGTACCAAATACTTCAAGTACCAAATACTTCAAGTACCAAATACTTCAAGTACCAAATACTTCAAGTACCAAATACTTCAAGTACCAAATACTTCAAGTGCCAAATACTTCAAGTACCGAGTACTTCAAGCACCAAATACTTCAAGCACCGAGTACCTCAAGTACCAAATACTCCAAGCACCGAGTACTTGAAGTATCGAGTACTTAAAATACAGAGTACTCAAGTACCGAGTACTTGCAGTGCCGAGTACTCAAGTACCAAGTACTAGATGTACCGAGTACTTCAAGTGATAAGTACTTCAAGTATTTGATACCTCAAGTACTTGAAATACGTCAAGTATCAAGTATCAAATACTTTTCAAGTTTTATGTTACACATCATCTCGTAAGTTCTAGTACTTGTATTTCATTTCTTACGTACTCTTTAAATTCATTTGATTTTGATTCGAGTAATTTTTGTACCAAAACATATCTTCAATTAGGCTAGGGAGATTGGAACAGAAATATTCAAACGAAGAATTAGAATTAATTTAAAAAAATAGTATTTACGATTGTAATTGAGATTTATTCAGCTTGAGGTTCGAAAAAGAAAAAATTAAGAATCTAATGCACCGATTGTTAAAAATGGAGCCATGCCTTGATAATGACACCGTAACTATCGTAGCTTGAGCCTTCGAACGGTCATTCCTTACAATCTTAACCTAAAGATTTGCGCAGAACGTCCCTCAATTATATATTCAAAGGCGTTATACGTGCAACCGTTAGCAAGACGTATTTATAAGTACTTCATACTTGGTACTTGAAAAAGTAATTGAAGTACAGGAAAGTATTTGAAGAATTAAGTACTTGAAGTACAGGTAGAGTACTTGGAAATTTAAGTAAAATACTCGAAATACTTTCAAAGTACTTTGTACTTCAAGTACTGTACTTCGCAGTTCATCGCAAGTACCGATTACTTGAAGTACTGCCCAACTTCGTTTTGGGGATAAAAACTAAATAGGCTGTAAAAATTTCAACTCTATATATCAACACTATATATCGATATAACAGGGGAACATCCTTAACGGTTGTATTGTGCAAGACGATAGTTGAGGTAAGTTTTTCATTTTTCGTGTTTTTTGTACTAATAAGAGTACAATTTCAATGTATATGAAATTAAAAAAAAAAACCATGTGCCTGTGCCTACGTGATTTAGATTTAAAAATGGCGGGACATTCCGGAATATTTTGAAGGTTAGAGCGAGGGCGACGATGATTATTATGCAAAAGAACAGGACTACTCAATATCCGAATAAATATTTTTATATTGAAAAATGTCTACATTTCCTACCAAAACTCCTCTACACGCGCACATCGAAAAAATGAATATTTTCATGCAAAAAAATAAGGATCTCAACTTTATAATATTATTTTGCAACATTTTTTTAAGCTTTAAGCTTTAATTTCATTTTTGATTCGTTCCATTTCATTGATTTTTCTCCGAGTTATGAATTTTTAAACATAAACACTTTTTTTTTCCACGAGTTGATTCGTTTATCGTTATTTATTTCATAAATCAATTTCGGAAAACCTTGTATTTAAAAATTTTATCGTAAAGCAGAAGCCTCAAGCATGACACATGAATTTTTTCAGATTTTTAGGAATACGTTTTCGAGTCTTTTTGAGCATTAATTAGATTCGACCCCTTACACTCGAGTAGTGCAAAAAAAAAAAAGCCCTGCAGTGATCGCGTTAATTTTCTTCCCAGACTCGTTGGATAAGTGACAAAAGGTTTTGTTTTCTCTCTGCCCAAGATGAGTACACAGTGTCGCGATCGTCAGAAATCGAACGCGTCTTTTTCATATCGTTTCTCTCTCAACGGGTAAAAATGGGCGAACGAGCTCATGGATAAATAAAAATAGAAACGAAAAAAAAAAAAAAAAAATTAACGGGATTATCGAAGAAAAACCGCATTTATTTTTCAATTTTTTTTTTTTTTTTCGTTTATACGTAAAAAAGAATAACAAGGAAAATAATAAAGGGTTTGGTGGAAGAGCAGCCGTATCGTGCCCGAGGTTGTTCAGCCGAGAGAGAGAGAGAGAGAGAGAGAGAGAGAGAGAGAGAGTGAGTACGAGACCACATCCCGGCGGCCCGTCTACTTCCGGTCCTGAGAGAGCACACTGGCTCGCTTCCGGTCGTTTATCACTCGCGAGCCAGTTCGCTCGGTGAAAAGCACGCTTGGACGCAGGGAGCGCGCGCTCGCGCGGAGGAAACGAGACCAAGCGGATAAATGAGTTCCAGGAGAGAATTTTTTTTTTCTTTTTTTTTTTTCAATTCTCATCCTCCGCCCTGCTCGATTCACTTCCCCTCTTGTCCTATCGTCCGCGATATTATATATATATCCCATTGAAATAACGAGAAAAAAAAAAACCGCGTGTGCTCGAGAAAAAGATTTTTTTTTACTCAACTTCGAAAATTTTCACTGTTTTTTTTTAAATTCGAATTGAGTCAAAGTGGCAAGAAGAATTGGAAAAATTGTTTATATCACGCCTCGATGGTTTATCGTTTTTCTTCTTCTTCTTCTTCTTCTTCTTCTTCTTCTTCGTCTTCTTCTTCTTCTCGAATTTAATCGCGAATACGAAAAGTCAAGAGGCGCGTACGAGAAGAGCGCAGCTCGATCGGCTAGCGCGAAAGGGGGGAAACCGGAGAAAAAAAATATTATATATGCAAGGCCTCCAAAGAATTCAGCGGATTTCCGTCGGATGTGGGAAAAAAAAAAAAACAAAAAACAAAAATGTCTATCTCGTATTCGTTGCGCGATAAGTTTACGAGTTTCTCGCTGTTTGGTGTACAGCAGAGGAACGATGAAGAAATCGAATAATTGCGAAAATGCGTATTATTCGGGCGAGTTGATTTTGAAAAATTGTCTCGCTCCATCTCATCGTCATCGAGTTTGCGCCATTTTTAATTGCCTGAACGTTTGCGGGGTCACGTAAAAAAAAAAAAAAAAAAATCAACGACATTCATATTTATCCCGTTCTCTCTATTTCTCTCTGTAAAAAAAAAAAAAAAAAAAAATAGTTTGAGCTAGACAATTCGCTTCTTCGTGTCATCCGGATTGAAAGCGACGACTCTCATCCCGCGTGCGCGCGCGCGCGCGCGGGGGCCCACTTTTCGACCCAACGCGCGTGACGACCAATATCCGGCTGGGATAATCCAGCCATCGTTCTCTCATTCATTCCTTCTCACCGCGTATAGTACAGGCACACGCATACACGAAAAAAAAAGACATTAAAAAAAAAAAAATACAACGATGAAGAGAAAAAAAATGCAGTTCAACACGGTAAATTAATCTCTTTGCAGTTTTTCGATCGAAAATTAATCTGCGAAATATACTTCTGTATTATATAAACATATTTGCTGGTTCAAACTGTAAAAAAAAAAATATTTTCACTTCAAAATTCAAAAGACTTTTCAAAGTTTTTCTCCCGAGAGGCAAAATTTTTTTCCGTGTACCCCCCACGACACTTATCGTTCTTTGTCCATAAAATTATAAATATTTATCCATAGCTCCGGCGGGGGCACTTTGGTCAAATAACGGATTTTTTTTTTTTATTCAAAGTTTGCTCCATTCGATACGATTGTACTTTATACGCAAATATTTTGCGTATGATGATTGCTCGGATGGAATTATGCGAGTATATAGCGGGGGAGTACTTTTGATTTGAAAACGACGAATGATAAATGAAAATAAGGAAAGAACGAAAGAGGAACGTGGCACGTGGACGAAAAAAAATTTCTATATATGGGCAGTATCGGAGCGAGAGTTCGTTCTCTCTCTCTCGACTACTACCACGCGATGTTCGCTCGTTGTTCCTCGCATAAAAGTTTCCGCCGAGGGTAAACCTTCGGCCCACCTAAAACGCACACGCAAAATACACAGACACTCTCTCTCTCTCTCTCTCTCTCTCTCTCTCTCTCTCTCTCTCTCTCTCTCTCTCTCTCTCTCTTTCTCTCTCACTGGTTGTTTGAACCGCGCGAGCATCAAGTCCGATACGCGATATAACGAAAAATTACCGTTATTACGCATGAAAATTCATCGAAAGGCTTTTCGGAAGAAAAAAAAAACTAATTAAAATTCAACGGATCATCGACGAAAACATTCATCATCTTCAACGACTCGCGCGAGTGTCAATTTTTCATTTTGTTTCAGAGCTGAGGCAGTACTTCAAGTACCCGGTACTTGTGATGTACCGGAAGTACAGTACCTGAAGTGCAAAGTATTTTGAAAGTTTTTTCAAGTATTTCACTCAAATTTCCAAGTACTTGGCACGTACATCAAGTATTTGTACTTAAATTTTCAAGTACATGCCGCGCACTCAAAGTATTTGCAATTAAAATTCAAAGTACTTTCCTGTGCTCCAAGTACTTGTCAAGTATTTCCCCGTACTTCGAGTACTTCCATGTACTTCAAGTAATTTTTTTCACGTACGTCTCTGCACGACAAGTACTTTTTCAAGTTCTTCCCCGCACTTAAAGTACTCTTTCGGATACTTCGGGTACTTTACAAGTACTCTTCCAAGTATTTGTACTTAAATTTTCAAGTAAATGCCGTGTACTCAAAGTACTTGCAATTAAAATTCAGAGTACTTTCCTGTGCCCCAAGTACTTGTCAAGCATTTCCCCGTACTTCGAGTACTTCAATGTACTTCGAGTACTTCCATGTACTTCAAGTCCTTTTTTCAGGCACGTCTCTGTACCCCAAGTACTTTTTAAAGTTCTTCCCCGCACTTAAAGTACTCTTCCGGGTACTTCGGGTACTTTACAAGTACTCTTCCAAGTATTTGTACTTGAATTTTCAAGTACATGCAGTGTACTTAAAGTATTTGCAATTAAAATACAAATTACTTTTGTGTACTCTAAGTACTTGTAAAGTATTTCCCCGTACTTCGAGTACTTCCATGTACTTCAAGTACTTTTTTCAGGCACGTCTCTGTACCTCAAGTACTTTTTCAAGTTCTTTCCCGCACTTAAAGTACTCTTCCGGGTACTTCGGGTACTTTGCAAGTATTGTTCCAAGTATTTGTACTTAAATTTTCAAGTACATGCCGTGTACTCGAAGTATTTGCAATTAAAATTCAAAGTACTTTCCTGTGACCCAAGTACTTGTCAAGTATTTCCCCGTACTTCGAGTACTTCCATGTACTTCGAGTATTTCCACGTACTTCGAGTACTTCCATGTACTTCAAGTACTTTTTTCAGGCACGTCTCTGTACCTCAAGTACTTTTTCAAGTTCTTTCCCGCACTTAAAGTACTCTTCCGGGTACTTCGGGTACTTTACAAGTACTCTTCCAAGTATATGTACTTAAATTTTCAAGTACATGCCGTGTACTCAAAGTATTTGCAATTAAAATTCAAAGTACTTTCCTGTGCTCCAAGTACTTGTCAAGTATTTCCCCCGTACTTCGAGTACTTCCATGTACTTCAAGTACTTTTTTCAGGCACGTCTCTGCACCCCAAGTACTTTTTCAAGTTCTTCCCCGCACTTAAAGTGCTCTTTCGGGTACTTTGGGTACTTTACAAGTACTCTTCCAAGTATTTTCATGTACATTGGGTACTTTTCATATACTTTTCTGTACTTCAAGTAATTTTCAAGTACTCAGTATGAGATACTTTTGAATACGTCCTGCCAATAATTGCATGTATAACGCCGTTGAATATATAATCGAGGAACGTTCTGCGCCAATCTTTCGGTTAAGATTGTAAGAAAAGACCGTTCAAAGGCTCAAGCTACGGTTAGTTACGGTGTCATTGTCAATGCACGGCTCCGTTTTTAACAATCCGTGTACCATATTCTTTTTTTTTTTCATTCTCAAACCTGAAGCTAAACAAATCTTAATTGCAATCATCAATGCTATTTTCTCAATCATTTCTAATTCTTCGTTTAAATATTTCTGTTTCGATCTGCCTAATCTGAGTTAATTGCAAAATGTAAAAATATGTTTTGACACAAAAAGTACTTGAATAAAAATGAAATGAGTTTGAAGGGTACGCAAGATATGAAATATAAGTACTGGAACTTACGAGATGTACAGCTGATAACTTGAAAATTATTTGTACATGATACTCGACGTACTTCAAGTACTTGGGACCTCAGGTACTTCAAATATTTAGTACTTCAAGTACCGAGTACTTGAAGCACGTATCACTTCAAGTATTTACGGTCCTTGGTACTTGCAATGCACGAGTACTTCAAGTACTCTGCCCAGCTCTGTTTTGTTTTCTATTTTCTTCATTTTTTTTTTTAGATCATGCTCTCTTTGCCTATCTCTCGCCATAGATTGTCCCGTTATGGACAATAAAATTCTTCGATTATTCATGAACTGAGTGCAGTCGATCTTGTCAATTTTTTTTTTTCCTAATTTTTGCAAGGATAAGCATCCTCTTTCTCGCAATTTTACGCATGAAGACTCGTTGAAGGGCTTTTCGGAGGAAAAAAAAAATGAGAATCCAACGGATCTTCGGCGAAAACGTTCATCATTTCAAAAGACTCGCGCGAGTGTCAATTTTTCATTTTGTTTCAGAGCTGGACAGTACTTCAAGTACCCGGTACTTGCGATTCACTGAAAGTGCAGCACTTGAAGTACAGAGTACTCTGAAAGTATTTCAAGTATCGCACTCAAATTTCTAAGCAATCGACCTGTACTTCAAGTATTTGTACTCAAATTTTCAAGTGCTTTCCTGTACTTCAAGTACTTTTTTAACTACCAATTATGAAGTACTTTTCGATACGTTTCGCTAATGGTTGCATTTATAACGCCTCTGAATGTATAATTGAGGAACGTTCTGCACCATTTTTAGGTTAAGATTGTAAGGAATGACCGTTCAAAGGCTCAAGCTACGATAGTTACGGTGTCATAATCAAAGCATGGCTCCGTTTCTAACGATCCATGCTCTATATTCTTCTTTTTCATCTTTTTCAAGCCTCAAGCTAAATAAATATTAATTGCAATTGTCAGTGCTATTTTTTAAAATTATTCTTAATTCTTCGTTTAAATATTTCTATTCCAATCTACCCAGCCTGAGTAAATTGCGCAATGTGAAAATGTGTGTTTGATACAAAAATTACTCGAATCAAAATCAAATGAGTCTAAGGAGTACGGAAGTAATCAAATTTAAGTACCAGAACTTACGAGATGTATAACTAAAACTTGAAAAGTATTTGTACTTCAAGTACTTGGTACCTCAAGTACTTCAAATATTTCGTGCTTCAAGTACTTGCAGTATACTTTTTACTTTGTACTTGAAGTAATTTCTGGTACTTTGCCCAGCTTTGTTTTGTTTTGTGTTTTTTTTTTAAATCAAGCTCTATTTGCCTATCCCTCGCCATAGATTGTCCATTATGGACAATAAAATTCTTCGATTATTCATAAACGGAGCGTAGTCGATCTTTTCAATTTTTTTTTTTTTTTTTTTCTCCGATCTTCGCAAGAACCTCCTCTTTATTGCAATTTTTCAGTAACCACAGCTCTTTAATTACCCGATATCAAACAATTCCTCGCATCATAAAGCTCGATGCCACACAAGACCCTATAAATTTCACAAGGGCATGTTTACGAATTTTTTTTTTTTTTTTTTTTCTAGTGAATCTTGTCGAAATTTTTCAGCTACACGGGGAGCATCTTTGCAAGCCCGCGCCAAAAATTTCAAGTCACCGTTACTTTTTTTTTTTGTTCTTAAGATTCAAGAGCTCCTTGAAAAAATTTTCCATCGCGAGAATGAGACCGATAGTTATTCGTAAAGTTGAGGCGAAAATTGCGTTATCAAACGGTACGGGATAGACGCGTTTCTTTTTACCCGGCGAACGGGAGGAGTGGTCGTTTTGAGCGCACACACGCAGAGGTTTGTTGCGCGCGTTGGCGGACTTTTCGCTATGCGAATGAGCTTGTTCGCGCGGATATCGTCGAGCTATGCATAATATAATACGAGAGAGCTAGTGGTAGAAAAAAGAAAAGAAAAAAAAAAAAATATCATAGAAACGTGAACACTACTCGTGGGCGACATAATTTTCGTGAAGGCGACAGGTTTTATCGTTGCTGGGGGCTGAGAGTTACGACTCGGCTGCCAACCACCGCCACTCTTTTCCGGGCTACTGAAATCTTTTTACTGGCAAACAAATTATCGAATGCACGATTTTTTTTTTTTGTAAAATAAGAGACGAGGAAAAGCAAAAAAAAAAAGCAAAAAGCAAAAAAAAAAAGATACTCACCTCTTTGCTGGGTACGCAGACCGGTGTGCCATCCTTGAGTATTCCTGCCTCTACCATCACACCGATAACGATGGGATCTCGGGAATTGAATATGTGCTGAAAAAAAAATGACGGAGAAAGAGAAAGAGAGTTATATATATATATATATATAGAGAGAGAGAGAGAGAGAGAGAGATTGATTGATTGATTGATTGATAATATTTATTATTGCCCAATGTTGGGCAAATATTGCAGCAAGCTGCGAGAACGAGCTTGATGATTATTACATGAGTAAATTTAGATGAAAGTTATAAGAACAGTAGATTTGTGAGTAAATAGTGTTGTGTTATGGAGTATCAGATAAATAAATTATGAGAACAGTAGATTTGTGAGTATATAGTGTTGTGGAGTATCAGATAAATAAATTAATGAATTAACGCATCAACCGTCCAGCGCTCGAACAATAATGAATAGAGTTGAGCCTTGACTACGGTAGTACAACTTAGAACATGTGTGAGGAGAAAAGACAAGAGAGAGAGAGAGAGAGAGAGAGAGAGAGAGAGAAAAAGGAATAATATTTTGTTTTTTTTTTCGCAACTCTTAGAAATAATAATACATTTGTTGCATGCTGTATAGCAAAGAAGAAGAAGAAGAAGAAGAAGAATAAGAAGAAGAAGAAGAAGAAGAGAGCGTAGGTCTCACAGAAAAGCCGAGACGCGTCCAATTACCACCGGGCGTATTAGCTCACGCGTTCTAGGAAATCGTTATCCTGCGTACGCGCGATACGCTCATATCTACACACAAACACAAACACACACACACACAGACACACAGAGAGAGAGAGAGAGAGAGAGAGAGAGAGAGAGAGAGAGAGAGACAGGGAACAGTCACGAAAGGGAAAAAAATGGTATGACTTGATAGACGTCTTCCTGTGCACGCGCCATCCCGTCTGTACACATCGAAAGGATATAAACGCGAATCGATCTTATCGCGTATCTATAAATACGTAAATTGCTGCTCGATAAATTTTTTTTTTTTTTTTCGTTTCGCGCCCGAGAGCTAAAAAAATTTCTCCTAAAATCGGAGCAGCTTATAAATTTTTCCCTAACGAAAAAAAAAAAAAAAAAAAATAATTATTTTTTTATTTTCCGTACTTTCTCGTGTCTTTGAAAAGTCAATGAGAGACACAAAATTTTCTCTCGCGTATCATGTCACTCCGGGGCACATCCGGGCGATAAGAGAGACCGATCTCATTACTACCGCACCACGACAACGTTCGAAGCGTTTTTTTTTTTTTTTTTTTTTTATCGCATCGAGGCATATCGATAACGCAAATCGATCGACGCGTATATATGTAAAAAAAAAAAAAAAAAAAGGAAAATAAATCACGTTGCCCGAGCATCGACGCGCGATAGGATCTTGAAAAATATATCGAGTTTCGGATATACGAGGAAAGAAAATTCAAACGATTTGTGTTACGTAAAATTTCCGAGCTAAGCCGCGCGATTGGGTCGTCGTTGAAATTATTTTTTTTTTTTTCTTTTTTTTTTCGAATAACGATAAGAAGAAGAATAATGTCGAATGATATTTCTTACCTGTGGCAAGACTCGTAACTTGCAAGGGAACACGGCAATGTGCTTGTTCTCGTCTCTCTTACGTTGCTTGAGCTCGTCCCTGTAGGCGGTAAATTTGTCAAAAAGATGGTAAATAATGTCGGCTTGAAAAATCTTGACCCCGAGAGAATCGGCGAGCTCCTGGGCGTCCCGTTCGATCTTAACGTCGAAGGCGAGAATCGTCGCGTATCTGGGCAAGAATGTGGAAAAGAAGTGAAGATACACGGGAGAGCGAATGGATGTACGAACAAACAGAATAATTTGGAGTATAAATGAAATTTTTTTTTAATTTCAAAATCTGGTAGTTTAGGAAAAAACATTTAGTACGTATTTTTTATTTTTTTTTTTTTAATTTGATTAAAAATTGCCGTTAATATAACAAATTGAAAAATATCATATTATGACGTCACACGTGTTACGCTATATCTATATATATATATATATCAAAATCCGTGAAATTAAATTGCCTATAACAGCTGCATCTGTAATTTTTAACGAAAAATAAACAAATACGTCCTCATTATTTTTTACTTACTCTACATTAATGCGCCCCAACGATTGAAAAAAAAATTTTTCATTCATACTCCTAATTTGGGATGTCAGCTCGTCGCGGGGGTATATATAATCAAAAATATTCGCGATGAAAATGTCGCGAATCCGCGTCCGGTTAATCCATTGAGGCAGTCGTTGGGTGTAGAAGCCTAAAAAAAGGTGACTTTTGGTGATTTTTTTTTTGTAAGGAAAGAAACAACGGACCTTCTTGAAAATTTTATTGTACTTTGACACACATTTGAAGGGTATGAAAAAAAAATTTTTATCCACTAATTTTCGCAAAATGGCGGAGTATTTGATTGACCGCAGAAACGCCTCGCCGCTGGAGTATCGAACTTGCGGGCCTGATAGCAAAAAAACTATTTGACCTATCGACCCAAAGAAAAGTTAATTCTCTAGATTATTAAAAACCATCAGAAATGAACTAAAAAAACTCAGAAAAAATCGTGAAACCATATTAATTTTCGAGCTTGAAGAAAAAAGTGACGATTTTTACAATTTTTTTTTTTTTTCTTTCGTGCAATAAAAATAGTATAAAAGAACTTTATTATGAAAGTTTTTGGTTCGTTTAGGATGGTTTTCAATAATCCAGAGAATAAACTTTGGTTTGGGTCGATAGGTCAAATAGTTTTTTTGCTATCACCCTCGCCAGTTTGAGACTCCAGCGGTGAGGCGCTTCTATGGTCAATTTAATAATCCGCCATTTTGCGACAATTAGTTGATGAAATTTTTTTTTTATACTCTTCAATCGTGTGTTAAAGTAGGATAAAATTTTCAAGAAGGTCCGTTGTTTCTTTCCTTGTAAAAAAAAAATCACCAAAAATCACCTTTTCTTAGGTTGCTCTACACCAGACGACTGCCCTAACGACCGAGATCGTTGATTTTATAACATGTTTTTGATAACCTATGTTATAATACTTTTTTGTTATATAAACTTATATATATATATATTTATTTGTTATTATATATATTATTATATATATTATTATATATATATAATGTTATTATATTATATTATATATATATTTGTTATATATACTTTTGTAACCTATGTTACAAAATGATACGATGCAAGGTTCTTAATGTTTTCGGGTATGCTGAAACAGAGTCCGGGTTCAAAATTGATAAATTTCGACGAAAAAATCGAATATGGCGGTTGATGGACAAAAAATTCGTTATTCTCAATATTTATGATTTTTTTTTCAGGCATAAAACGCACAAAAATCTAGAGTTCTCGTCGACTATCGGTACACAAAATTACTGAAGTTTAGCAGGAAATTTTTGTATTCACACGTTAATGACTTTTTCTTTCAATATGGCGGCTAAAATGTCAAAATCTCCCAAAAATATGCGTTATTCATTATCATTTCTTGTTTATCGTATTATTCAAAACTTACAATGAGTTTAAATGAGAATTTAAAATGAGAACTTTTGAGAATTAAAAAAAAAAAAAAGATGGAAACTATTATATACTTACTGGCTATCGTGCTCCAGCATTATCGAGGCCTTCATAACGTCTTTCTTGACGACAGGTCCGATGCGTATTCCCGCATACTGCAAATCAAAAGCAGAATCGCGGACTTTTTAATTTTCCGATGAAAAGTAACGAGGGAAGGAAAATTTAAAAAGAAATTATGCAGAATTGGTGGCCGTGAAGCTAGCAGATCAATTTTCAGCAGATCAAAAGTAAAAAGCAGCCGAGTTTTATAATTCCTGATACTTTTTAGTGATAGCTCTGGCGATTTTACTCAAAAAAATTGAACAACAAACGATCTGCTAAAATTATGCGGAATTGGTGTCCGTGAAGTTAGCAGATCAATTTTCAGCAAATCAAAAGTAAAAAGCAGCCAAGTTTTATAATTCCTGATACTTTTTAGTAATAGCTCTGGCGGTTTTACTCAAAAAAATTGAACAACAAATGATCTGTTAACTTCCCGTAGCAGATCATTTCGTCAGAAACCGATGAATTCATTGTATATTGACGAGCCCTATAGTTCTCTGTAGTTTACAACAATAGTTCCATCATTAGAACTCGAAAATAAATTTTTTTTTCATGAAATTAATTCGACTTTCATTAATAACGTATACGATCGCAATCTACTAATGCATCAGCATTAGTTCTGGGCTCGTTTCGGGTCTAAGGTTCATCGATTTCATCGATTTCAGAAGAGTTCGAGTTTCTAGTCATTTTCGAATAGTTATCAATAATTTTTATGAACATTTAAGCTGTATGATCGTGATCTGCTGGTGCTTTGGGGTGAGTTCTAGACTTAGAACTAAAATCTAAGACTTGAAACGAGCCTAGAACTCACCCCAAAGCACCAGCAGATCACTATCATACAGCTAAAATGTTCATAAAAATTATTGGTAACTATTCGATAATTTCTAGAAACTAAAACTCTTCTGAAATCGATGAAAGAGTACTAGGACTACAACCTTAGACTCTAAACGAGCCCAGAACTTATGCCGATGCGTTAGTAGATCGCGATCGTAGATGATAATATGTTATTTATGAAATTCGAAATAAATTTATGAAAAAAATGTTTTGCCGAGTTCTAATTATAGAACTATTGTTGTGAGCCATAGAGAGCTATGGGGCTCGTCAAAATTCATTGAATTCATCGGTTTTTGACGAAATGATCTGCTACGGGAAGTCAACGGATCATTTTTTTATTCGAATTTATTTTGGGTAAAATCGCCAGAACTATATTACTAAAAAGTATCAGGAACTGTAGAACTCGGTTGCATGTGAATAGAACTCCCTTTTTACTTTTGATCTGCTAACTTCACGGACACAAATAATTGAGTAATTAAAAATCAAAGGGTTTAAATGTGCGGAGGATGCCGCGAGGAGTCATTCTAGCCATTATTTCTGCAATCTTTTACGGAATTGATTTTGCTTTTGGAAAAGGTTCAGGGTTCTTCCCTGAGTGTAAATTCAAGTTAGCAAGACGCAGAGGGTCCAGCTTCAGCCACTATCTTGAAAAACATGTTTTAGCAAATATCTCGTGAACCGTGAATCGTACGACAAAAACAGTAGAGACCTTTTTAGTAGATAATAAAATTTTCTACAACTTTTATGCAAAACTTTTTCCTGTATAGCGCATGGTTTTTTATTCATAGAGCGGCAAACTTTTCCAAGCATGTTTATTGCTAAATATATAGTTACCGGTTGATGTAACAGTAAAAATGGTGATGTTTGGAAAAGTTTGCCGCGCTACAAATCAAAAACCATGCACTATACAGGAAAAAGTTTCCAATAAAAGTTGTAGAAAATTTCATTATCTATAAAAACAGTCTCTGCTATTTTTCTCGTACGATGCACGGTTTACGAGATATTTGAATTGACTTGAATTGCCAACTTGAATTTACACTCAGGGGACACCCCTGAACCTTTTCCAAAAGCAAAATCAATTCTTCGGAAGATTGCATTATGAACCGATTTTTTTTTTTGCTAGAATGACTGGACTGGAAGAACGCGAGTCGAATGCTACGCGGGAAAAGATGCATCTCGAAATAACTTTGTTCGGTTAGACGTATGTAAGATGGAATCGCACGCGTGAGCTCTCGTTCCTTCTCATCCACCGTGGATCTCATCCACTCGCGGTACACATTTTCAAAATACGTAAATAAATATCATCATTATTATTATTATTATTATTATTATTATTGCTGTTAGTTTGTACGTGTTACGCTTATTCTCACACTAACGCATCGTAACATGACAACCTTTTTTTGATAATTATACTTCCGCATGCGCGTCCATATTTTTCCTGTGTTTTCAACATATTTATTGTTGCGAAAAAGAAAAACCACACGGCTCATTTTTGATTCCCGCAAGCTCGTGGAAATTAATTTCATGAAATATTCTCATTTAATGATTATTGGTTGCAAGTGATTATTAGTTAAAAGTATATTGATATATTCGTTGGAAATTTTCACATTGACGGTGATGTCTCACACGTACTACACAGTTTTATAAAAAAAAACTTTGCATTCTATGAGAATTCGAGTAGTAAAAAAAATTTAAATAATAAAAAAAAATGAAACTATTCGTACTAAGAATATATTTGTATAATTACGAGCCTATTTTCCAGTTTTTATAACGATAATCAGCCAGGAAAGGTGTTAGAATTAAGAATGAGTTAAACGAAGTTAGGATCGAGTCGAGCTACGGGGAAACAAAAGAAAAAATCACGAAATTTTCAGGGCTTTCGTAATTATATTTGAACTGATTTTTGTTTAAAATCGTGCCTAAGTCCTGACTACGAAACGTACACATTTTTTACTTTAATTTTACTTTTTTACTTTTACTTTTACTTTTTTTTTTTAATTTTTTTTTTTTTTTACTTTTACTTTTATTAATTTTTTAATTTTACTTTTTTACTTTTAATTTTAACCACGATCAAGTTCTAGCCCTACCTCTTCCTTGCATATAATACACAAAATAAATACACGTGGACTGGTTACACAATGCATTGTCCGAGTAATGCATCATCGAAATCCATGATCCATTATTTTGGCAATGGGTCATGAATTCTCGATCGATTATTTATTATCTTTTTATTTTTTTTTTTATGGCTAATGCTTTATTTTATACTGAAACTTTTAAAACCCTGATCCCACGTGCAAGAGCGGAGAATGAAGATAAGTTTGGGTAACCAAGTAGCTAATGTAGGCTGCAATGATAGGGGACTTTGCGCGCGCGCGTTTCTCTTTTTGTCTCGGTTTCGTTGAACGGCGGTAGCGACGAAGCTTCCGTGTCGAGTTACCTCTCACAGAGTCATCAAAGACAGTGGCTGTCGTCGATCACCGAACGGAAATGCACGCGGCTATACAACGAATACGTAATGAGATAAAGAAACCTTCGCTGGTATATAAAACGCTCTTTTACCCTTCTTTTACCCTCCTCATATATATATATATATATATATTTATATTATATATTATATTATATATATATATATATATATATATATATATTTTTTTTTTTTAAATATATTCTTTCGTTTTTTTTAAATATATATTCTTTCGTTAATGATGAAAATAATGAATAATTAGATTAGCCGCACAGGGGAAAAGGGAGAGTCGTTTAGCCTGTATATTTCGATTAAACGACAAGTCCGCGATGGATATACAACGTCCGAGATAATTAATTATATTAATTATCGCTGCAAATGCCTGCGATATTGTTTTTTCTTCTTTTTTCTTGACAATGACACCGTAACTACCGTAGCTTGAGCCTTTGAACGGTCATTCCTTACAATCTTAACCAAAATATGGCGCAGAACGTTCCTCAATTATATACTCAAAGGCGCTATACATGCAACCATTAGCAAGATGTATTCAAAAGTACTTCATACTTGAAAAAGTACTCGGAGTACAGGAAAGTACTTGAAAATTTAAGCACAAATACTTGAAGTACAGGTAGAGTGCTCGGAAATTTGAGTACAAATACCTCAAGTACAGGTAGAGTACTTGAAAATTCAAGTAAAATACTTGAAATACTTTTAAAGTAATTTTTAACTTGTAGTACTTTACTTCCAGTAAATCGCAAGTGCCGAGTACTTGAAGTACTACCCAGCTCTGTTCTTTGCTTAAATATTTCCGTTCCAATCTGCCGAAACTGAGTGAATTGCACAATGTGAAAATATGCTTTGATACAAAAAGTACTCGAATCAAAATCAAATGAGTTCAATGAGTGCGTAAGAAATTGAATACAAGCACTAGAACTTACGAGATGTATAGCTGTGAACTTGAAAAGTATTTGATACTTGATACTTGAAGTACTTTAAGTACTTGGTGCTTCAAGTATGTGGTACCTCAATTACTTCAAATATTTCGTACTTCAAGTACTGAATACGTAAAGTGATTGGCACTTTAAGTATTTACAATACTTGGTACTCGAAATACAGGAGTACTCCAAGTACTTGCAGTACTTATAGTACTTTGTGCTTTTTACTTTTTACTTGAAGTACTTTGTGGTACTTTGCCCAGCTCTGATGTAAAGTATGTCGTAAACGAGCAGTTCTTACAAATATATATATATATATATATGTACGCTGTAAATTCGTATAAATTGCGATTTGATTGATCGCGTCAATTGGCTGGCACTTGCGGGGACCTCATTTGCATCAACGACTATATCGTTGAAAATTGAGAAACATAATATGAGTGTTGTACAAACATGATGGAGGTATATTATATTAAGATGCGAAATAGATTCCGAGAGGAAGAGAGTTTTTTTTTTTTTTCAAAGTGTCGAATGATAAATACGGTTTAACGCGGACACGAGGAAATGACGAATTGCTCGGGAACGTGATAGAGCGGCGCGCGTCATCGTAGCATCAATAGCAGCAGAGGGGGAGCGAGAAGAGCTATCGAGCACTTGGGAGTGCTGTACGACGGTCACGGATATATTAACGTTGAAGCGTTTTTGTCGTCGCAACAGCAGCGGCCGGTACGGAGCCGAGCGTAGGAACAACTTATTGTATATTCTTCGGATGTGTGTGTGTGTGTGTGTCTGTGTTATATGAGCATGTGGTAAAGATCGGCGCAGAGAAGACCGGATGTCAGCACCGGAAGTACGAGTAGAAAAGATAAATCATATCGGGGAAAAAAAAAAAAAATCTTTCCACGCGTCGGAAGAAAAATCGTCGAGTCACATTTTTTAACATTAAATAAATCGAAATGACATGTCAACGTGCCAATTTTTATTTCATGCACTTATCGAATCTTAACTTGCTTCTATAAAAAGTATTTTCTCCTTTAGGTCATTGAGAAATAAATGAATAAATTGCTACTATCATTATCATTCGATTCGTGCGTGTCCTCTTTGCATCTCTTGGCTACCTCGCGAATCGTGCAGTGAATGTGTGTGTGTGTGTGTGTATGTATGACTATTACACGAGAAATGTCTTTTGACATTTTGCAGGGAACCACCGAGTCATATTGCCCGTGATAAAACGGCATAACATTACGCATATATATAGCGTAAAGCTCGTCCAAAGAGATGAAACCTTTGCGGGCAACAGCGAGCAATATAGTATCGTATAATATCAACTTATAGGTAGAATGCGTGCATTCGAGTATGCGTGTATATATGTATAATCGTACACTGCACATATATTGTATAGATGGCTCGAGCCAAGACCTCAATGGTTTCATCCTTGGCGGCATTCGCATTTGCATAATTCGCCATTCATGATCCACACATATATATATATATATATATATATATATATATATATATATATATATATATATATATATATATATATATATATATATCTATAGCTATACATCGATAGCCGCGCGTATGAAAAAAAATTTGCACTTGCCGAATTATTATCGCTATTGTTGAAATTAATCGAAAAATCATTCAACCCCGATAATTCATTGATTAATTTATCAATCATGATACAAGTTGTATATTGCGATGGTTCGATAATACAAGTTATTCGGTTAAATATGTACGCAACGAGAGACTTGTAATGATTTTATTGAGAATTACTTCACTTCCGCGTATCTCGTGATCGCTGCCCCGCTTTTATTTTCTACCCGATAGGGTGAACGTACCGGTTGTGGCTACTTTAAGCATTATCGAATATTCATCAACGAACAGTCCTCACATTATTGCTAATTCAGAACTGAAAAAGTTATCGATATAACCTGAAAGTTACACATAACCGAATTGTCAACTTTTTCTAATCATAATTAAGAAAATGAGGAATTATCTTGTAGCTGTGCCATTTTCATCATTTGTGGCCACATTTTTACTAGTTTCGGTCATCCGAAGTACCAATTGTGGCCACCAAGCTTTAAATTGGGATACGAATATTGGAAAATCAGTGACGGCAGATTTGAGTTAAAAATATTTATTCATTTGCGTCATAAACCAGAGTTGGGCAGTACGTCAAGTACCCGGTACTTTCGATGCACTGGAAGTACAATACTTGAAGTACAAAGTACTCAAAAATTACTTCAAGTATTTTACTTAAAGTTTCAAGTACTCGGCCTGTACTTAAAGTATTTGTACTCAAATTTTCAAGCTCTTTCATGTACTTCAAGTACTTTTTCAAGTACCAAGTATGAAGCACTTTTGAATACGTCTTGCTAATGGTTGCGCGTATAACACCTTTGAATATATAATTGAGGAACATTTTGCGCCAACTTTTGGTCAAGATTGCAAGGAATGACCGTTCAAAGGCTCCAAGCTACAATAGTTACGGCCTCATAGTCAAAGCATGCGGCTCCGTTTTTAACAATCCGTGTATTGTATTATTTATTTCTTTTTTTTTTCAAACCTGAAGCTAAATAAATCTCAATTGCAATCGTCAATGCTGTTTTTTTCTATTATTTATAATTCTTCGTTTGAATATTTCTGTTCCAATCTGTCTGACCTGAGTGAATTGCACAATGTGAAAATGTGTTTTGATACAAAAAGTACTCGAATCAAAAACGAATGAGTTCAACGAGTACGTAGGAAATCAAACGTAAGTACTAGAACTTACGATATGTATACACGAAAACTTGAAAAGTATTTGATACTTGATGTATTTCAAGTACTCGATACCTCGAGTATTTCGAATATTTAGTAACTCAAAGTAAATACTTGAAATACACGAGTACTTCAAGTACGCACAGTACTTTGAACTTGAAGTACTTTCCGGTACTTTGTATTTTGTACTTGAAGTACTTTCAGGTACTTTGATCTTGAAGTACTTTCAGGTGCTTTGAACTTGAAGTACTTTCAGGTACTTTGAACTTGAAGTACTTTCAGGTACTTTTTACTCTGAACTTGAAGTACTTTCGGGTATTTTTTTCAGCTCTGTCATAAACATATTACTGAAGTGGTATAAGTGTGCTGTATTTGTGTCCATAAACTCGCCACAAATAGAACAATCGCATTTTTGAATGTGCCACTTTCGGCCACCGCGTATTTTTCAGCTATTCTATCTGATATGCCAGTTTTTTGGGGATCCCTTGGACACTTCTGAGAAGATAACTGCACGAGCAGCTCAGCGTTGACATATTTCGTCATATTTCGTTGAAATAAATTAGCAGATAATCAATAAAGCGATCGATAGTGGTGCGGAAATATCTCGAATAACGAAATATTACGCTCGATGAAGTGAGCACAGCCTTGAAAGTTCGAAAAAAAATCAGGGGAAATACGAAATGGCCACAAACGGTACAGTGGCCACAAATGGTACGTCTATCCTACACGGTTTTTTTTTTTTTTTTTTTTTAAAGCCCCAAATAACTATTTTGAGAACAAATTTCAAAATATGAGCAAAAATGACGATACAGATTGAAGAATAATTTGGTGAAACACCGAGAAGAAAGGGAAGAAAAAGAGGGGGGAAAAAAAAATAGAAAAAAATTAGCGAACGAGACTAAATAAATTGCGATAAGGCAATTAACGAAGGTTAATCACGGAAAATTTGAGAAATACGCGCATTACGCTCTGGTCTTTTCTCTCGGAGTAGTCGCAATCGCGGAGTAAAGTTTCTCACTGTGGTGTTTTGCGCCAAAAATAACAGAGATGACGCACGCTTCGCGCCCGCACGCTACTCTCGTATATATATACCTGTACGTATTTCGCAGCGATGAATATACATACGCACCTATAAACAAGGACTCGCGTACGAATTTCGCGAGTATATACGATGTACTCTCGCGAGAAAATCGCGCGAGGGGTCAGCGGGCGAATCGCGTGAGCGCCGCAATTAGTCATTGCCCCGCGGCGCGCGCGGGCAGAGTCATTAAAGAGCTCGATTCTTGGACCAAGCGGTCCTCTTCAACGGCTCATCTCACTCCAGCGAGAGTCATTTTCATCGAGAGAGAAAAAGAGAGAGAGAGAGAAAGAGAGAGAAAGAGAGAGAAAGAGAGAGAGAGGATCTCAGAATTTTTCAAATCATCCAACAACGTTTTCGCTACCAAACGAATAGTCCAGTCATTCCAGTCAAAAAAGTAGGTTCATAATCCAATCTTCTGCAGAATTGATTTTGCTTTTGGAAAAGATTCAGAAGTTTCCCCTTGAGCGTAAATTCAAGTTGTCGAAACGCGAGGAGTTTGCTTCAGCTGCCATCTTCGAAAACACATTTTATGAAATATCTCGTGAACAGTGCATCGTACGACAAAAACAGTGAACACCGATTTTGTAGACAATAAAATTCTCTACAACTTTTATTCGAATCTTTTTCCTGTATAGTGCATTGTTTTCGATTTATAGCGCGGCAAACTTTTCCAAACATTACAATTTTTACTGTTACATCAACCGTTAACTTTATATTCAGGAATAACCATGCTTGGAAAAGTTTGCCACTATTTAAATTTAAAAAAAAAAACTATAAAGGAAGAAGCTTCCAATGAAAATTGTAGAGAATTTCATTATCTGCAAAAAAGGTCTCCGCTATTTTTGTCGTACGATGCACGGTTTAAGAGATAATTGACTTGAATTGACTTGAATTTACGCTCAAGCGACACCCCAAAATCTTTTCCAAAGGCCAAATTAATTCTGTAAAAGATTGCAGAAAAAAAATTGCTAGAATGACTGGACTAGAAGGTTCAACGAAGAAAAATTCATTGGGTGTGAATCGAGCTATTTTCAATTTGGGTCAATTGTACATTTAATGCAACTGTGACGGATAAATGACGATGGAAAAAAAGAAAGACAATCAATGTAGGTGAGATAATTGATCTATTTGCGCAATTCTTTTTTTTTTCCAAAATTTGCGCTTATCTCATAATAGATTTGAATAAATTGATTTTTATCGAGGCTCACGAAACGAAGATACGTGAGATTCTATAAATTCGAAAATTTTATAAAAAGCGGTCGAAAATAAAATTAAACTGGATTTTCGCGTATAAGATCAATTGATTTTATTTGTGTGAAATGTTTTTTTTCCAATTCTACGAAGCCTTTCGTCATTTTTAAAGCCAAATCATTGATTGATAAAAAAAAATTGAATTTTTACCTACACATATCACGATATCTACTATAAAAAGTGCCTCTATTGAATATTCTATTTTATTGTATTTTTTATACTAAAATTTAATACGAAATTACTCGTTGTATCATTGAATAATTATTTATTATTTTCATCAATTTTTTAATGAAATAATCGGAAAAAAAATGAGAAAAAGGTGTCTCGAAAAATTTGGGTCGTTTATATGCGGCAGTAAAAGGAGAGAAGAGAGAGGGAGAGAGAGAAAAGATACAGCGATGCGGGCTGATCTACCGTTAATGAATGAATGAATGAATGAATGAATGAGCAAATGACCGGTGAATGAATTATAACAGTAGCTGCTTTTTATATATTTATATGAGGTATTCCACGTAAAGTGGACCACCTCCAGACCTCATGAACTCCGATTTCGTTTTTCTTTTAGGATTTTGTTATTTTATATGAAAGTACTTTCACCGATTTATTTCAAATTTTTTCGGCCACCCGTTCCGGAGTTTTTAATTGTTTTTTTTCAATTTTCTGATTTTTCACATCCGCGAATTTTGCGAATCGATGATATCTCGCGATTGTAATATCGTACAAATATGATCAAGGCAGTCAATCGTTTCGTCTTGAATTCAACTTTTTGAACAAAAAATTTTATTTTATTTTTCCGGAAACGATTTGGTTTCGAAAATTTTACTTAAAAACGGAAAACCAAATTTTCGTCAATTATATCAGATCGGAGAAGTTTGAAATTTTTTTTTCCGGATTCTACACATTTTTTCACGTTCGAATACGTTTTCTTCCAGATGAAGAAATTTGATTTACATTTACTAAAAAATAAATTAAAAAATAATAATAATAAAGGCATTGATTTTTTGTAATGGAAATTTTTGTAATTTTAATTCGTTATTCTTTTTTTTTTAACTTCATCAAACCCATCTTTTTGCTGATTTTTTTTTATTTTAGTATTTCTCAAGTAAGCCGATGGCATCAAACTTAAAAAAAGGTAATATAGCGCTAAGAAGATGTTTCGTGTAATTAGATTCGTCGTTCAGGAAGGTTATTTTTCAATCAAAAATTCTTCAGCTGACAAATTATAAAATATATCAACTTTTGTACCAATCTCACAGTATTCTATGCTTGTAAAACAATTCTTAATTGCTGAAAGTAGTATCAACTTTGAAACGCGAAAAACATGTGAAGAAAAAAAGTAAATATATTTTTCCATCGATTATTATTATTATTATATCAATAAAAAGTCGTTTATTTATCTTCTATATATGTTATCTTCGGTCAAAGGTCCCGAAGAAAAATATAGTGAATTTCTATTACTGTTTTTATTTACTTATCTTTGTTTTTAACTGTTTATAATGTTGGGTATCTTCATTCCTTTATATAGTTAAATCGCGCACTGTACCAAAAGAACACACCTTCTGAACTGTATATATGTAAAAGGGCTTGTCCCGTGAATAAATAAATAAATATATTTTTCTACTGGCTCTTGTATACTTGGATAAAAATTTCTGAATAAATGTTCAGCATTCGACTGCAATTTTGCGAAATGTATTTTTCTTACGTCTGATACGAATTATCTTCCATGAAAAAGACGAATGAATCGGATTTTTTTTTTTTTCTTCAATTAAAATATAATTTTTTTTTAATAAAGAAAAAATCAATATTTTTTTCTTTTATTTTTCAGTGAATGTAAAACGAATTTCTCCATTTGGAAGAAGACGTACTCGAAGGTGAAAAAATGTGTGGAATCCGAAAAAAAAAAAATGTTTCGAACTTCTCCGACTGGACATAATTGACGAAAATTTGTTTTTCAGTTTTCGAGTCAAATTTCGGTAACCAAAACGTTTCCGGAAAAAATAAAATGAAATTTTTTTCAAAAATTTGGATTCAAGACGATTCGATTGACCATCTTCGTTATATTTGTACGATTTTCCAATCGCGAGATATCATCGATTCAAAATTCGCGGATGTGAAAAATCACAAAATTTCAAAAATTGAAAAGTCCGGAACGGGGGCCGAAAAAAATTTGAAATAAATCAGTGAAGGTACTTTCATATGGGATAACAAAATCCTTAAAGAAGAACGAAATCGGAGGTGATGAGGTCTGGAGGTGGTCCATTTTACGTGGAATACCTCATATCTGCACGTACTACGCGAACTGCCGTGGCTCGTCGTTGGGTTTCGCGTCAGTTTGATCGTATAGCGCGTTAGACGACTTTTATGCGCTCTGGTATGTGGCAAACACGCTTTTTCATTCACATTCGCGTATCGTGCTATTACCGCAATTACTAATTTCGCAAGTGTAACTTGTAATTTTTGGCATTTAATTTTCGAACCCTCCTTTTTATTTTTTTACTTTTTATCAACTCGGGCAAATAATTTTTCAACAAATGTTTTCTCAATGAAAACGTAACACGCTATAAGTTTTTTTTCTTGTCACTATGATCTCTGATGCGATCAAACGCCGAGTGAAATATCTCATCCCTCTATAAGTATATCCTATACGCAAGTATGTAACGACTCGTTATACAGTTGACATATCGTCGTTTCTCTATTTCTCGCGTTTATTCGCGATCGATTCTGTTTCGAGGGCCGGCTTTTGGCTGGCTCTTTCTCTCTCGCTCTCGCAGTCAGGGCAGGGTGAAAGATGCACGTGCCACGAATCGATTATTATAATAGAAACTCGTATACTATCGCAGGTCTATTATTTTTCGTTCGTATGTATATCGCGATCGTTGACGAACAAAAGGACGTAATCCAAGCGATTAAACGCGGGTTACACATTGATGCCCCTTTCGCGCGCTAACTTATAAATATATACATAAAAATTATACTACGAGACCCAACGAGCTGATCGAAGATGCGAACGCGACCGCCCAGAAGCGTGAATGATCGCGTCCTGAATACGAGATTCGTAGGATTTCAACGCGAATTGCGTGAGTGGCAATCCGAACAGCCCCAACATTCAATCGCTCCTTACGATGCTATTATATATGAATATATACATATATATTTGTTGATATGTATGCTGCGGTATCGAGAAGTACAAAGTACAGTACTAGAAATACAGAATACAGTACTAGAAGTACAAAGTACAGTACGTGAAGTACAAAGCACAGTACTTGAAGTACAAAGCACCGTACTTGAAGCACAAAGCAAAGTACTTGAAGTACAGAGCACGGTACTTTAAATACAAAATACAGTACTTGAAGTACAAAATACAGTACTTGAAGTACAAAATACAGTACTTGAAGTACAAAATACAGTACTTGAAGTACAAAACACCATACTTGAAGTACAGGGCACCGTAATTGAAGTACGGAGCACCGTACTTCACACCGTACTTGAAGTACAAAGTACGGTACTTCAAGTACAAAGCACGGTACTTCAAGTACAAAGCACCGTACTTCAAGTACAAAGCACCGTACTTCAAGTACAAAGCACCGTACTTCAAGTACAAAGCACCGTACTTCAAGTAAAAAGCACCGTACTTCAAGTACAAACCGCCGTACTTCAAGTACAAAGCACCGTACTTCAAGTACAAACCACCGTGCTTGAAGTACAAAGCAAAGTACTTGAAGTACAGAGCACAGTACTTTAAATACAAAATACAGTACTTGAAGTGCAAAGCACCGTACTTGAAGTACAGAGCACCGTAATCGAAGTACAAAGCACCGTACTTGAAGTACAAAGCACCGTACTTGAAGTACAGAGCACGGTACTTTAAATACAAAATACAGTACTTGAAGTACAAAATACAGTACTTGAAGTACAAAATACAGTACTTGAAGTACAAAATACAGTACTTGAAGTACAAAATACAGTACTTGAAGTACAAAACACCATACTTGAAGTACAGGGCACCGTAATTGAAGTACGGAGCACCGTACTTCACACCGTACTTGAAGTACAAAGTACGGTACTTCAAGTACAAAGCACGGTACTTCAAGTACAAAGCACCGTACTTCAAGTACAAAGCACCGTACTTCAAGTACAAAGCACCGTACTTCAAGTACAAAGCACCGTACTTCAAGTAAAAAGCACCGTACTTCAAGTACAAACCGCCGTACTTCAAGTACAAAGCACCGTACTTCAAGTACAAACCACCGTGCTTGAAGTACAAAGCAAAGTACTTGAAGTACAGAGCACAGTACTTTAAATACAAAATACAGTACTTGAAGTGCAAAGCACCGTACTTGAAGTACAGAGCACCGTAATCGAAGTACAAAGCACCGTACTTGAAGTACAAAGCACCGTACTTCACACCGTACTTAAAGTGCAAAGCGCGGTACTTGAAGTACAAAGTACGGCGCTTGAAGTACAAAGTACGGTACTTCAAGTACAAAATACAGTGTTTGAAGTACAAGGTACTTTGAAAGTATTTTAGGCATTGCGCTTGAAGTGAAAAGTACTTTGAAAGTATTCCAAGTATTGTGCTTGAAGTACAAAGTACTTAAAAAGTATCTAAAGTATCGTACTTAAATTTCCAAGTACTCGGCCTGTATTCTTAGTATTTGTACCTAAATTTTCAAGTACTTTTCTATACTTTAAGTAATTTTTCAAGTACCAATTATATAGTACTTTTGAATACGTCTTACTTCTTGCTAATGTTTGTATGTATAACGCCTTTGAATATACAATTGACGAACGTTCTGCGCCATATTTTGGTTAAGATTGTAAGGAATGACCGTTCAAAGCCTCGAGCTACGGTAGTTACGGTGTCATTGTCAATGCATGGCTCCGTTTTTAACAATCCGTGTATTACATTTTTAATTTTTTCTTTTTCAAACCTGAAGCTAAATAAATCTCAATTACAATCGTCAATGCCTTTTTTATTAAATTATTTATAATTCTTCGTTTAAATATTTCTGTTCCAATGTGCCTAACCTGAGTGGATTTGCACAATTTGAAAATATGTTTCGATACAAGAAGTACTAAAGAATACGTAAGAAATTAAATATAAGTACTAGAACTTACAAGATTTATGCCTGAAAACTTGAAAAGTATTTGAGATTTGATACTTGACGTATTTTAAGTTCTTGATACCTCAAGTACTTCAAGTATTTACGGTACTTGGTACTTTGTACTTGATGTACTTTCAGGTACTTTGCCCAGCTATGATGCATGCCTATGTACGCGATTATGATAGGGAATTTTTTTTTATCGTTATACAGCAATCATATCAATGAATTTTTAATTGAATAATTGTAAATATGCGGTCGAATGAAATGTGAGAAAGTTTTTTTTTATCGTAAAATCGCGTCCGTTATTTCGTCTCGAAGCAGAGACTTCCCATACGCTTGACTACGACAACGACCATCTCCACCAAAGGATCATCGTCATCGAGCTAAAACACGTTATTATACGAGAGTTTTGCAAAAATTGCTTCACCGGCGCGACTATCAACGCGCTGAACATTGTCTCGCGCTATACTCCCAATCCCACGGACGCTTCTTCCGCGATTAAATTATCAACACAATTGTAATCGATGTAAATTTTTGAAATCGAGAAATTCGCATCAAAGAAAATTCCGGAGTGAAAGAAGCAAAAAAAAAAAAACATTTTATCAGTGAAAATTGATTATGGATCAATTGATTTGTTTCCTCGATATTTTGTCGCGTTATACTCGCCGCTGTGGCGATTAAATAAGGATTTTTTTTTCTCCTTCCGTTTTTAATTACGCGTGCATTATCCATGTTTCATCGTTCACACGCTCGGTCTAACTTTGTATATATTTATGGTGGTCGTTAATTTTGAATATGTACTTGCCACCCCTGGAATCGATAGATAATGATGATAAAACAATGTCTGAATTATTTCAGATTTTTAGCTTGATTGGAAAGGGTGCCGAAATCGATTGAAAAGTGGAAAGCAAAAGTTGTACTGGAAAAAAAAATTTCTCAACTTTCGAGTAAAAAAAAAAGAAAACTATTCTCGAATTAATTTGATTTGGTCAGAAGAAAATAGTTTTTTTTTCAACTCGAAAATTGAATTCATTTTGAATTAATTTGATTTGGTCATAAAAAAATTGAATTAATTTCGAATTAATTTGATTTTTTCATTTGTAAAATTGAATTTATTTCGAATTAATTTGATTCGGTAATAAAAAAATAGTTTTCATATTTGTAAAAATGCCGTGTAGACGTGGAACTCTAAAAAGTTTTCAAAAATAGTGTTTTTCATTTTTTTTTTTTAAGAACTGGCATCATTGCAGGCTAGTTTAAGAGAATTTCGAACTCCTAAGCTTAGAAACTTTTTTTTGAATCAATTATTGTAAATAAAAAATCGTTGAAAACCGTTTTTTTGAGAAAAAAAAATCGTTTCAACCTAAAATAAGCTATATGAAACTCGGAAAAAATAGTTTTATCAATTTTTTTCAGATAGCCGCATCAATGTAAACGAAGTTTCGAAAATTTTAGATTCTTCGGCCGAAAAATATTCGCCCTTTCGAATTTTATACAGTAAATCCTAAAAATCTCATGTTATTCTTACGGGAAACTTTGACCTCGCTGGCCAGGCTCAATCATCGAAATAGAAATCTGAAAAAATTAAGGGATTTGTTTTTTTTAAATTTATTTCGAACCGATTTGGGGGGGCTGAGACCATTAAAATTTGAAAAAAGCCGAAATAAGGAACACCCTGATATATATATATATATATATATATATATATATATATATATATATATATATATATGTATATGTATAGTTTTGAGCAGGGAAGTTTCAGTTTGCTTTTCACTCCGTCGCGACGACGCCGCACGTGTCATATTTCTGGCACAATTCAAGATGCCTCATGTGTGAATTATTTATACATTTTTCGTCAAATTATTCCATCGCCGAAGCGTCGAAGGAGCCTCGCATTATTTATTATGATTCAATTCACACGAGAGAACGAACGTTTGAAATTTCGAAATTTTCATCAGGACAAATGATACAATTATTGCATAGACACGACGAAATGGCGTTTCACGATTTTTTTTTCTCCATTAGCCTCCCGGTGATATTATATATTTGACAAAAAAATGAATCTTTCATTTTTTTTTTTTAAGGGGTTAGGTACACTTGCAAGGCCAAAAAAACGCTTTTTTTGAGATTTTTTTCGAAGCCAGTTTTCATTATTCATTGATCAATATTTATCAGTTCAAAAGATACACATCTCAAGAAGTTACAGTAATTTTTTCATGTAAAAAGAGTGATAAGCAACCGAGTTACAGCCAATCTCCCGAAGGCCCAAAAAAAAAAAAGTTGTTTTGCGGTGCGTAACGTAACTCATGACCGGATCATTTGTAACAAACTAAATCGTTGGAATTAGTTACAAAAAAATATTCTCTTGTACTTGACGGTGAAACATTTTGAATTTTCGCTTAATTTTTTTTTTATACAACCGCAAAATCAACGATTTTTTTAGTGAAAAAAACATTTTTTACTTTGAACATTCGCGCCATTTTGTCAAAAAATTAAATTTTGATAAAATCTCGCCGTCAAGTACAAGAGAATATTGTTTTTAACTAATTCCAACGATTTAGTTTGTTTCGGACGATCCGGTCATGAGTTACGTTACGCACCGCAAAACAATATTTTTTTTTTTGGGCCTCTCGGAGATTGGCTGTAACTCGGTTGCTTGTCACTCTTTTGACATGAAAAAATTACTGCAACTTCCTGAAATGTGTATCTTTTGAACTGCTAAATATTTATCAATGAATAATGAAAACTTTCTTGAAAAAAAAATCTCAAAAAAGCGTTTTTTTGGTCTTGCAAGTGCACCTAACCCCTTAAATGCACACGTGCACCGAGGCACCGAGTCTAATATCGTGTGTCCGCCCCGACGCGCTCGTATAATCGCATCAGCTATATAATATACTTAATGAGAAAATATATATAATAGCGGGAACGGAAATTTGAGCATCGACGTGTGGGAAAAAGCTCCAAACGAACGCGATTTTTTATTTTTTTTTCTTTTTAAATACGTTGCATGAATTTTTTTTTGCAACTCGATGGAATGAGGAAAAAAATGGCTGAAAGACGAGACGCGACGATGAGAAGAGGCGCAAAACGGATGATGTTCGCAAATTTATCGTTGCCTGACAATGAGTTTTTTTTTTTTTTTTTTCGTTCTTTCCTTCTTTCTTTCCTTTGCGACCTCTTTCTTTTTATAATGGGCCCGAAATATTTTATATGGGGAAACGTTAATTTGTAATTTGTATACGCAACGACGGACTCGTTGGCCTGGCTCATCGCGCGACATGCATAATATAGTTTTATTTTATATTCGATCGTTCTATGAATGTCGTCGCAAACGGAAGCGGAAATTCCTGTCCGGACGTTCGCCAAGATACGCGCGGGCCGATCGCATGTACCAAGTATAAGTGATTAATTGGGCTTTTTTTTTAAGTTAAACGATTGTTCTTAGTACAGAAAATATATCATCGTCATACGAGGGTGGCCACAGAAAAAAAAATCGAAAAAAAATTCACTGACTTTTTCCTGACTTTCCGCTAAAAAAAAATACGAAAAACGACGAAAAAAATCATTTTTTTCACGATGTTTTTTATTTTTTATTAATTCGATTCCTCCTGGGCTTTTCAAAACACTCCCGTTAATTCTAAATCCGTCAATTTGGAGCAAATTTACGAGGGTTTGAAATTTCGATATTTTTAGGTTTTCGAAAAAGTGGGCAAAAATTGGAGAATTTTTTTTTTTGCGTCTTTCTCACTATTTTCAGGCTCCAGGCGATCGAAAATTTTTCACTGATTATGGCTCCGATCGATTTTTTTTTCCTGAAGCCGAAGAATTCGATATGAAGACGTCAAAAAACAATGCAATTGAAATGCAACTCAATTTTCAAGCTGGTATAATTAAATAATGATGAGTAACTGAAAAAACTTATGCAAATAATGTTTTTGAAATCTTTTAAATAATTTACAAATTGAAAATAATGCAAGTTCTCTTGTACGAAGATTTTTTTAGGTTAGAAATAATTGGCTGCCTGAATTTCTCAATTTTACCGCCAGAGGCGCTGCTGTACTGGGGGCTATTTTGTCGTCACTGTCACATATACGTTTGAAATGCAACTCAATTTTCAAGCTGGTACAATTAATTAAATAATTATGAGTAACTGAAAAAACTTATGCAAATGATGTTTTTTAAATCTTTTAAATAATTTACAAATTGAAAATAATGCAAGTTCTCTATTACGAAGATATTTCGGGTTAGGAATAATTGGCTGCTTGAATTTCTCAATTTTACCGCTAGAGGCGCTGCTGCGCTGGGGTGTTGTGACGTCACTGTCACGTGAAATGCAACTCAATTTTCAAGCTGGTATATTAATTAAATATTCAAACTGGTATATTAATTGAATAATGTTAAGCTGGTATAATTAATTAAATAATTATGAGTAATTGTTTTCGAATAATTATCTTTTAAATAATTTAAAAGTTTTTCTTTTTTAATTTTTTACAAAAAAACCGTTTCATGCACGCATCATCGTTTGCCCTTATTCCTCTAATAATTGAATCGAACCGATAGAAATACATCTATATATTTTTTTGTCTCTCGATCCTGCATTATTTCGCGTTTTTTTTTTTACACAGCTCAGCCGGAAATAAACGGTGCTTTTTACGAGAACGCTCCTTTTGCCGGAGTGATTTCTTTGGTAGACTCTTCCGTTCTTACTTCCTCTCTCGCACGAGAGACAGAGAGATAGAAAGAGAGAGAGAGAGAGATTAAACGACTCTTATTCGTTTCTTTTTTCCTCTCAGGCATCAATGAACGAATGAATGGCAGAGCTCTTACAATTTATACCGCACCAAACGGCCCTACAGCGCCGATATACCGAGTGGGGCGATGCCAATTTTTTTTTTTTTTTAATTTTTATATAAAAAAATCAAAATCAATAACGAAGAGAGAAGGAAAGAGAAAAAATGCCAATAATTCTGCACCCGATATCGCAAATCAGTTTAATTATTTATTCTTATACATAATATACGACCGGGTGGGCGAAATTCTCAAAGGGACGTGTCACGGTGTTGAGTGTATTCTCGAGTCACCTCGCCAGCTATCGAATTCGAGCCCAAAGACCGTTTTCATTGAAATTTCGTTGGGGGAAAAAAAAAAAAAACCCCCCGAACCGGGACACCACGTTCCGAAAATTCAATTTACGAATGAAGAAAAAAAAAAAAAATAGAACTTATCAACGAACTTTGAGAAATGTTACGCGATATAATCGAGTCGGAAAATTAATGAAAAATCATTATTCGCAATATACTACGATACGGGAATTGATCTCGTGAACTTTTGACATATTTTCACGACAAACAAGTTTAAAAAAAATAATGTCTTTTCATTCGTTTTTTCCGTTTCAAGCTACATACTTACATTTTTCCGCTATATCGATCCCGATGACTTTGACAAAAAGCTTTTATACCACCGTTAATTCGTCAATTGGAATTGTGAAAATGTCGTTTTTTACGGAAATTTCAGGGCTCAGTAAAAATTGTGAAAAATTCTAAGCCAAGCTATGATCGAGCAATCGTTTGCATATCGCTGGAGCGATTAGCGAGAAAGGAAAGACAGAGAGAGAGAGAGAGAGAGAGAGAGATAAGGCAAATGATTCGTGATACGAGGTCGAGTTGAACACCCTGTATTTTTGAGCTTATGGAACGATAGCGAGGACGGTGTGGATGACGAGAGTAAAAGCACGGTGCGCGAGACCAATGAGCCGTATCCTGCTAAACTGTTAAGAAGGAAATGGTTCATTGCTGCTCGCGTTGAACGGGGACCCCGTCAGTAACAACGACCCGGAGAGAGAGAGAGAGAGAAAAAGAGCTGCACAGCTCCGAGGGTTCGATTCTACGCTATTCACCGGTTTGGATTTACAAAAATCAAACGATAATCGCAACGCAAGCTCTATTGACTGGAAATTCGTTTTTTTTTGTTTTTTTCTTCAATTTTTCCCACAATAGTACATTATGCTACTAGGGAGGAAAGTGCGTGATTTTTGCCGAGCGCGAGGTAAAAATCCGCTCCTCCCGTGTGGCATATACTTCTTTTCACCCGACTACGATAAAATGACCAAAAAATACGAAAAACAACTTTGTCTATCTAACAAACTTAAAACTTTGTCTACTTTGTCTATCTACAAATTTTTCGTTTTATCGACTGAAAACATAATATGGGAATCATTATTGCTATTTTCAATGAATCAGATATTTGCAAGAAGTGAAAAATATTCTAAACAGAAAAAAATACGATGTAAATTGCGTTGAAATATTGTGCGATTATCGAAAAAATTTGTATTAAATCTTTCATAAATCTCGCGTAGTCAGGATTGAATTTCTATTCGGTAGATAGCAGCGAATTACGTTTCGATGTCAACAGACAAGAAATAACGCAATCCTATGACCATATGTATAATATATATCCATGTATAGTATATATATCCATATATAGTTTCAATGCAGTGTTCTTTTTCAAAAACGAACTATTTTTCGTTACTTCTTCGCAGCTACCGCGCTTCAATCGCTAATTGAATTAGTGCATTTGATCGAACTTGGCTTTATGTATTATTAAAAAAAAAAAAATAAAAAAAAACATATATAATAAAGATTTGTTAATAGTATATTGTGCACCTAGGGCGTAAAGTGGGCTTTTTTTAGACCGAGTGTGGAATTTGCAGTACAAGTCGAAGGCGAGCTAGCACGAGTCGAAGGTGAGCTAGCACGAGTCGAGGGTGAGCTCGCACGAGCCGAAGGCGAGTGCAGGAGCGAGCCGAAGACGAGTGCGTCTGCGAGCCGAAGACGAGTGCGTGTGCGAGCCGAAGACGAGTACTGCAAACACGCGAGGTAAAAAAGTCCACTGAGCCCTTGGTGCACACCATATTTTTTGTAATGCATGTATAGATTTCTGTGTTTTTGTGCCTATAAGTGGGCGTAAAGTGACCTTTTTTGACACGGCACCTCATACTTATTTTTTCTGGGGTTCTATGGGTTTTTTGTGGGGTTCTCTGGGATTTTTTATGGGGTTTTATAAGGTTTTATAGATTTTTTCAACAGGGAAATACAATATCATATATTGTATATGTACGCACACGGTCGTTTTTACGAATTTCAGAAAGCGGGCTATAATGAAAATAAGCGGGCTATAATAAAAATAAGCGGGCTATAATGGATTCATTATAGCCCGCTTATTTTCATTATAGCCCGCTTATTTTCATTATAGCCCGCTTATTTTCATTATAGCCCGCTTATTTTCATTATAGCCCGCTTATTTTCATTATAGCCCGCTTATTTTCATTATAGCCCGCTTTTTTCATTATAGCCCGCTTATTTTCATTATAGCCCGCTTTTTTCATTGTAGCCCGCTTATTTTCATTATAGCCCGCTTATTTTCATTATAGCCCGCTTATTTTCATTATAGCCCGCTTTTTTCATTATAGCCCGCTTATTTTCATTATAGCCCGCTTTTTTCATTGTAGCCCGCTTATTTTCATTATAGCCCGCTTATTTTCATTATAGCCCGCTTATTTTCATTATAGCCCGCTTTTTTCATTATAGCCCGCTTATTTTCATTATAGCCCGCTTATTCAAAAACCGGGCAATAATGAATTCATTATTGCCCGCTTTTTCGAGCCGGTCAAAAAAGGGTCACTTTACGCCCGCTTAATAGGTACAAAAAACGCAGAAATCGTGCATGCGTTACAAAAAAATATATTGATGTTTTTATTTCGAACAAATACGTTTGGTGGTTGAAGAGAAGACCGAATGTAGTCATATGCGAAAAATTTACTTTTTTGCCCGGAAATTTACTTTTTTGACCGGAAATTTACTTTTTTGCCCGGAATTTTACTTTTTTGCCCGGAAATTTACTTTTTTGCCCGGAAATCTACTTTTCTTCCCTCTGGTCAGGAATTGATGACTTTCGACCCGCGTTTCAGGTGCGAAATACGGTCATTTTATCGCAGTAGGGTGAAAATATTTTTTCATACGATGATCCACGAGTTTATTGAAATTTTATAGAAACGGTGCCGTTTTAGCTCGCTAATCTTAGAAAAAAAAAAATAATAACAATAACTTACCGGAATACTGCTGCTCTTCAAAAAATCGAGAAGAGCCTCGAGAGCACCGAGGGTCGATGCTTGAACGAATACGCCCCGTTCAACGAGCTTTATACTGCCGAGAGCTTTGCTCAATTCCCTCGCGGTTTCCTCCCTCAGTAGATCGACCTCGTCGGGTTTTTGTGCTACCTGAAGATTCAGACCTGCGTTGTAAAATCATCGAAGCGCATATTATTAGTATCGTCTCGCTGGATCGTCTCCCCCCAATTCGTTCATTTTCTCCGAGCCACGACTAACCGGCAATAGCTTTTTCAAGATCCTTCGCCGCTATCTTGACTCCCTGCGCCGCTCGGATCTCGCGATACTCGATGTACGCGTTCTACGAAGATTTTGGAGAAATATATCGTTTGATTGACTGACATTTATTTTATGTTCTGGTTTATGGGAGGGGGGGAAAAAAAAACATCACGAGAAATGACAAATTACGGGTGCATGAACATGGAAAAATATACGAATGAAAAGAAATAACGGAGAAATAAAGTCGCGTGTCTAATGAGAAAAAGTCGTAAGCGTCATTATACGACCTTTTGTCATTAAAAATGACAAAAGGTCGTGTATTTTTTTTTTTTTTTTTTTCGTATTTGGAATAAGAACGCGGAATTAGATCCGGAAACGTTGAAATTAAAAATCCGGTCAACTAATGACAAAAGGTCGTATGTACCGGCAGATACGACTTTTTATCACAAACGTCAAGAGAAAAAATTGCGTAGACTAATCGCGGAAGGTCGTATCCCCCAAAAATATTATTTCTGGGGGGATACCGATCAAGTTTTGTCGAATATCAAGGACTTTAGTTGCGAATTACGTAAAGTTTCACGATTTTATCGCATCGGCGTTGAAAATTTCTAATCGAAAAACAAAATTCCACTCATCCGCGGCACATACGACTTTTCGGTTGGACGTCCGGAAGTTCAAAATTTCAACGGATCTTCGCGTTTCAGGTGCGATTCGAGAAAAAAAAAAAAAAATTCTACGACCTTTTGTCATTTCGCTCGGGAAGGTAATGACAAAAGGTCGTATCATTTTTTTTTTTTCATTGATTTTTGGTGGATACGACTTTTTGCGCTTACGTTTTTTTCTTGCTAATTTTAATGAATCCAGGCGGTTGCTATGTTTTCAAAGTGAATGGAATAAAAAAAAAAAAAAATTTTTATACGACCTTTTGCCACCAAAATCGTATTTTTGGCGCTTACGAACTTCCGTCATTAGACACGCGAAGTATGATGGAATCGTTAATAACGCGGATAAAATAGAATAGCGATTGCGATAGTACAATTATAATTATCGTACATCGTATTGTGATGGTAAAATTATAATTACAGTGAAACCTGTCTTAAAGGACACCTCTTTATAACGGACAAGTTAAAAATCCCCGACAGAAAAGGACTTTAATGGACAATATATCTCCTGATAATGGGACCCTTTTAATAACGGACGCGGACACTGCCGGAAATGCAGTTTTCCATGAAAAAAAACTTCTTAATAGCGGACATGGCGGCAAAATTTCCAGTTCGTTCATTGCACGACCGTCAAAATTGATTGGAAAAAGTTTTTAAAAAATCTAAGCCTCTGAGCTTACAGATAAATTAATTCTGAATCAAAAAGCACACTTTGTTCTTTTAATTTTATTGATTTTTGTATTTTTTTATGAATTTTTAAATATCAAGTTATTTGTCGCCGCGTCAAGTCGAAATCGAAAATTCGTCCCCTAAACTTTGGACCCCTCCCGGATAGATAGACTCGGGGACATTTTTGTTGGGAATTTGGTACTCTGCAAAACGGTGTTTTTCAGATTTTCGAAATTTTTAAATCTGTTCAAACCGCAAGCGAGGCACCGTTTTGACGTCTCGATTTTTCACCGTTTTTGGCAGTTTAAAATTTTTTTTTCACCCCCCCCCCTCGAAAGCACTTGGATTTCAAAAATTCATTGAGATAAGTTTCTCGAAATAATGTAACGCATCTATCCTAAAAATCGCTGGGTGTTTCAATAATTTGTTGCCGGTTTTAATGAAAATTGAGCTCATTTTCCTACATACGGAACATGGCAATGGACTGAATTTCAGATCTGACGCTGAGATGCTCATTGAAAAAAAAAAAAAAAAAATCCAAACTGCGAAAAAACAAACAAGAATTGACGATTTCTTCAAGTCCTAACGAGTAAAAAATACTCAAACGAAAACGTTCCTTTTTGAGTTTATTACATATATATTTTGACATATATATATATTTTATTATTAAAAAAAAAGAATTTTTACTTCGTTTGTTATAGTATTTCGAAGATGTACTTGCATTGATACTTTCGTCCATTAAAATACATGTTTCTTTTGCATATTTATTCGCAATAAAATACGACATATTTGTGCTATGAAAAATGAGCCATTTTCTCAATAGCGAACAAGATTTCCGGTCCCGAAGAGGTGTCCGTTATAGAGAGGTTTCACTGTATAGCTATATCACTGGCAGACGATTCTGAGACCTGAGTGGATATTTCTGGCAGTGAGAAAAAAAAGTCGGAAAAAGAGCTGACAAATGTACTCCAAGATGTTTTTTTTTTTTTTATACCTTTACACTTGCTCAAAACCACCCACGAATATCAAAACTACCCTCAAGTACCAAAATTAACCCTTGTGTTCTTAGGATATGATTTGAGAGTTCTGTAAAGATAAAACTTCGTCGCCATATTTGATCAGCCATTTTGAATTTTCAAATTTT
>OY751314.1:47709000-47876500 GCA_963564615.1 Rhorus exstirpatorius | reverse complement strand
GTCACACCTTCGACATAGTCCCACGCCGCCAGAACAGCGCTCTCAGTCTCCGCTCGATGTTCTTGTCGCTGGGCAAAAAGACACGCACAATATGCTCGCACAGCTCATTTCTCTCAACCGAGAGATGCTCAACGCCGTAACGAGACTGGGCAACAACGAACGAGCTCGCTCAAGGGGACGCTCGCAGACTCCTGCGCCCTCCGATAATGGCTTCTGCTACGCTCACAGAAAATATGGCGAGAGTGCATTCAATTGTCGTCCTCCTTGCACATACAACAGCGGTGCATCACGGCTTCCGGAAAACTAAGGACGCTGTCATCTGTACAGGCGGTAGAAGACAGCAACAACAATATCGTCACACCAGAGTGCCGCCTGCTCATTTACGATCGAAACTCGAACATGCAGTTTCTGGTCGATTCGGGATCAATTATCTCGATCATGCCTCGAATTGGGCCGTTTCGCACGGCAAAACCCACGGACTACAAATTGTACGCTGCGAATGACACTGTCATCGAGACCTTCGGGCAGCAAACTCTCTCGCTCAATATTGGGCTGCGCCGCGACATCAAATGGACTTTCGTCGTCGCCAACGTCACGACGGCGATCATCGGAGCCGATCTTCTCGCCCATTACGGCCTTCTCATCGATCTCAAGGGTCACTGTCTCATCGATCGAATGACCAAGCTCGTCACGAGCTGCCAGCTGGGCAAAGCATCCGTGTACGGCGTTTCGACAGTGGCATCGGCCAACACGGCCAACACGGCTTCTCCGGCGCTGCAGCCTGCTTACAGGCAACTGCTCTGTAAGTACATTGATATAACTAAGCCAGCGCCTATATCGCCTACGCGAACAGATGACCCAGTCGCACATCACATTGTCACAACAGGTCCTCCGGTGGCAGAACGTCCACGACGTCTCTCCGGCGAAAAGCTAGAAGCCGCCAAGGCCGATTTTCAACTGCTGCTGCAGCACGGAGTCATTCGACCGTCTAGCAGCCAGTGGGCCAGTCCCATACACATGGTGCCGAAAAAGCTCGGTGGTTGGCGCTCGACTGGCGATTATCGTAAGCTCAACAAAAGCACGGTGCCAGATCGCTACCCGGTTCCTGTCATCGAGGACAGTTTGCAGCGTTGCCACGGCCGTAGCATTTTTTCCACCATCGACCTCGTACGAGCGTACCACCAAATTCCGGTGGCAGAGGAAGACGTACCGAAAACCGCCGTTACCACGCCGTTCGGACTCTTTGAGTTCTGTGGAATGCCTCCTGGGCTCTGCAATGCCACGCAGACGTTCCAACGTCACATGGACAACATATTCAGAGGCGTTGACTTCGCAACATGGTATATCGACGACCTCATTGTGTTCTCAAACAGTCACGAGGAACATTTGCAACACGTGGAGGCCATCTTCAAAATTTTGCTCAAGAATCACCTGACAATTAACCCCAGCAAGTGCCAATTCGGCAAGGAGGAAGTCAGCTATCTGGGGTACACGCTCGACAAGAACGGTTTCACCACACCGCAGGACAAGGTACAGGCGATTCTCTCGTTTCCAAAGCCCGAAACAATCTTCGATCTGCGACGATTCCTAGGAATGCTCAATTACTATCGCCGTTGCATTCCGCATGCGGCTGAGCTGCAAGCCCCGTTAAACGCCTTCCTCAAGGATTCCAAGCGACAAGACAAGCGAAAAATACCGTGGACGCCAGACACCGAGCGCGCACTGGACGAATGCAAACGCAGCATCGCTACCGCGATTAGAGCATCTTTTCTCTCGCCGACGGCACCACTTGCTCTCTGCACCGACGCATCGGATTTCGCCATCGGCGCCGCGCTAGAGCAATGGGAAGACGGTTCCTGGAGACCGCTCGGTTTCTTTTCACGCAAGCTCAGCCCAGCGGAGACCAAATACAGCGCTTACGACAGAGAGCTTCTCGCAATTTTCGCGAGCATCAAATTTTTTCAACACGTCCTCGAGGGACGCAAATTCGTCGTAAAAACCGATCATCGTCCTCTGGTTCACGTTTTCTCGCAGCGATCGGACAAAGCCTCGCCGCGACAGCTTCGCCAACTCGATTACATCTCGCAGTTCACCACGGACATCGTTCATGTCAACGGACAAGATAATGTGGTAGCAGATGCATTATCCCGGATCAACGCAGTGCACATGCCAAGCGTCTTGAACTCCGAGACAATAAAACAGGCGCAAGAGAACGACGACGAGCTCGAAGAGCTTCAGCAAAATTCCTCGCTCAATTTGCAAAATATAAACGTCGAAGGACACGACATATTCTGCGACGTCTCGACGGGATGGCTCCGTCCGTACTTACCGGAAAGTCTACGCAGGCGCGCATTCGACGTCATTCACGGACTCGCCCACCCGAGCGGCCGAGTAACCGTACGGCACCTAAAGGACAAATTCGTCTGGCCGAGATTAAAAAGCGACGTGCTCCGCTGGTCACGGGAATGCATTCCGTGTCAAAGGTCGAAAGTCTCTCGACATAATCGCATCGAGCCCATGCACATTGATGTGCCTGACAATCGCTTCGACCACGTGCATCTGGATCTCATCGAGTTGCCACCGGTCAAGGGTCTTCGCTACTGTCTGACCATGATCGACAGGTTCTCGCGATGGCCGGTCGCAGTTCCTCTTTCGGACATGGAAGCCGACACGTGTGCTACAGCCTTTTTCACACACTGGATAGCTCAATTCGGCACGCCGCTCACGATCACCACCGATCAGGGCAGCCAATTCGAGTCTCGATTGTTCTCAGCGCTTGCTCGCATGATTGGCGCAAACAAAATTCACACGACGCCCTATCGACCGCAGTCGAACGGTTTAATCGAGAGGTGGCACAGGACAGTAAAAGCCGCATTAATGTGCAATTCGCCGACACCATGGCCGGAACTTTTACCCTCAGTACTCCTTGGCTTACGCACGTGCATCAAGGAGGATCTCAACGCATCGCCAGCTCAACTTCTCTACGGCACCGAGCTCCGTATTCCTGGGGAATTTTTCATCACGGCTGACTTGCCTGCAGACCCGAATTTCTTCCTCGAGAAGTTTCGAGAGCGTATTCGGCAAATTAGACCGACGCCCACGGCGCATCACACGAAATCGCGCTGCTTCATTCTGAAAGAATTGCACTCCTGCTCTCACGTGTTCGTCAGAGTGGATGCCGTAAAAAAACCATTGGACCCTCCGTACTCGGGCCCCCACGAAGTCATCAAGCGCGTGGACGATCGCGTATTCGTGGTTCGATTAAATGGTGTCGATAAGGCAATATCAATCGATCGTCTCAAGCCCGCTTTCATTGCCAAATTGGACGTGGCACAAGACGATCAACAACAAGCCGCTCAACAGCAACACGACCGAGTTTCGCAACAACAAGCCGCTCAACAGCAGCCTCCGGTCACAACACATGTGCCGGAAGAATATAGGTCAACGACCATGGATCGACCGCTGAAAACATACGCACGAAGTGCCAAAAGAGTGTCGTTCCCTTCCTTACCCAGTCAGGGTACTGGGGGGGGAGTGGATGTGGCGGCTGCTCCGCAACTCTCTGGCGATGCCAGCACACCACGCGGCGATCGCGCGACACCAACGATAAAGCCTCGAGAGAGAAAGCAACTTCTGATTCCGAGAGAAGAGTTTCCACTCTAGTGTGATGCGATACAGCCACAGCTGTGGCAACGATAGATATATAGATATACAAGCTACGTCCGACGTACTTCCGCCTCATGGCACGATTTTGATATTAAGAGACGCATTTACCAAAGCGAGTGTAACAAGACTGATAAGTAATAAATATATTCATTCCCGTATCCGACCATCTTTATTTATTCTTGGAGAGTAACCCTGAACTCCATATCTCTAAAAATATACGAATTTCAAACAATTTTCGCATTTATCTCCGAAACCAGTGGTTCTACACGAAAAATGTATTCTACAAAAAATGTTTATTGCTTAATGGCCTACAACTTTTATCGGAAACATTTTTGTCTAACGTCAATATTTATTGCAATAAACGCGAAAAACACTAAAAAATCGATTTTTCATCGATTTGACCTTGAAAATAAAATTTGCGGGTATTTTGAAGGTCATATTCGTTTTCAGCGCGTCAAAATACATAGGTATACCAAATTTGAGATCAATCGGAGGTATCGGCTAAACGGAAGTACACCCTCAACTTTTTTTGGTGGATGCAACCGAAAAAAAAAAAATTGTTTTTTTCCGCACACCCTAATATATATACAAATATATAATAGATATAATATATATATATAGAATATATAATATATATATGTATGTATGTATATATATATTTGTATGTATATATAATATATGTATTAGGCCGGTTTTTTTTTAACTTTTATTTTTTTTTTCTTTCTACGTACCCTTCGAAAAGTTAGTTTTTAGCCTCAAACGAAGCCTCGTGAAACCGGAACTCGGTAGTAAAATCCCAAAAGCTGACTCATCCGGTTTGAATGTTTCAAACACTCTAACCGAAATATCTCGAAAACTATACAAGTTGGGAAGCTGTTTTTGATTTCATTTTGTAGATAATCAAATTTTCTTTTTAAAAAAAGGCCGTGACTACTATACATCCAAATATACACAATTTGTATCAGCTCAGAAAACGGGTGAAATAAAAATTTACAAGGTAATAAGCATCTTCGTTCATTTATTCAATGAACTCAACTTTAAACGTTCGTATCGAGTAAAATATGAAAATTTGGGTGTAGCGTAGTCGCGACCTTTTTTAAAGAAAATTTTTATTATCTACAAAATGAAACCAAAAAAAAAGTCCTTCCTAACTTGTACAGTTTTCGAGATATTTCGTTCGGAGCGTTTGAAAAATTCAAACCGGATGAGTCAACTTTTAGAATTTTTCTACCGAGTTCCGGTTTCACGGGGCTTCCGTTCGAGGCTAAAAATTAACTTTTAGAAAGCTGTACGTAAGAAGGAAAAAAAAGTTAAAAAAAAAAATAACCGGCCCAATATACATATTCGAAGAGACAAAATATTTTGGCTTCTCACCGGTAATGGCGCTGGTCGGGACCAGGGAAACGTAACTCCTTGGATCAGGATTCTCGGAGAACAGTGCCGCGTTGAGACCTTGCTCCGCGAACTGTACGATCGTGTCCTTGGAACGTTTATCGAATTCTCGCTGGGTATTCAAAGCTTGGGCTTTGATAATATCATGAACGTCTTTGCGATTCATCGTTTGCCAATCGTACAATCTGCCGAACGATAAATTTACAAATTTAGCACGATATTTTTTATTGGAGTGGGAGAAAAAAAAAAAAAAAAAAAACGATCGCTGCACGCAGCTGAAGACTCGCCTATCAATTTTATTCAAAGCCACGACGAACGGAGTTTTCTTGGCTTTCAAAAGATTTATACTCTCGATCGTTTGTGGCTCGAGACCGTGCATTATGTCGACGACGAGTATGGCTATGTCGCATAGCGACGAGCCACGATTTCGCAGATTACTGAACGACTCGTGACCGGGTGTGTCTATGATCAGGAGACCGGGTATTCGAAGCTCTTTATCGGCAAACTGCAATCGAATATCATTTTTTTCGACGTTGAATCATTTTAATTTCGCCAATATAATGTTACAGCATTCAGGGGTGATCGTTATTTTGGGTTGAAATTTTTTTTTTTTCACAAATTCAGTTCTCCAACTCGATCCCAAATGGTTAAAAAAAAAGAAGATCCGAAAAAACTGCGGCCCGTAAGTTAAGTTGACCCGGCAAGCACGAAATGCTTAAAAAAAAAAAAGACATTTTTTGTTTTACAAACTGTTCAATTATCGTCATAGTCGTTCAAGATTATTGGAATCATCGATTAAATATGTTGGAATTCAAGGATTTATCAAAAACAAATTATTTGGCGGTGAGATTTCAAAGGTAAAATGATTAAAAAATTATAATATGGAGAAGAAAGTAATTCTTTTGAATTTATTCATAAAAAATTGTTGCATCAACGTACACCTATGACACAATTAATAAATGTGATATTTTTAATTTTTCACAACGGTTCGTTTTTGTCAGCGTTTGGGATTTCTCTGCGATATTCTCTTTGTAACCTGCAGTACAAATTTATTCTGATCTTCGTTCTTGGTCAGAATATTATTGAATTAGACTCATTGCAGATCATTGACTACTCTTGAACTTTCAATTATTCTTAAACCCTCGTCGAAATTTTTAATAAATAAATTTTTAATTTATTATATTTAATAAATATTTGATAAATATTTAGTATAATTAAAAATTTCGAAGAGGGCTTGAGAATAGTTGAAGTTTACTAGTCAATGATACTGCGGAGAGAGATCAGTTCTGACCGGAAATGAAGATCAGAAGCAATTTTTACCGCAGATCATAAGCGAATATCGCAAAGAAATCCCAAACGCTAACGAACCGTTGTTGAAAAATTAAAAATGTTACATTCAATAATTGTGTTATAGTTGCACGTTGATGCAACAATTTCTTATCAATAAATTCAAAAGAATTGCTTTCTTCTCCGTATAATTTTTTTTTTAAATCATTTTACCTTTGAAATCCCCACCGCCTAATCTAAGTTTTTGATGCATCCTTAAATTCTAAAATATTCAATCGATAATTCCAATAATCTTGAATGACTATGACGATAATTAAACGGATTGTAAAAAAAAAAATAATGCCTCATAAATAAGGAAAAAACGTCGCTGCGGCATAAAATGCCTTTTTTTTTTTGACCATTTTACAGGCCGCAGCTTTCGCAGATCTTTTTTTTTTTTTAACCATTCGGGGTGGAACCGATAAGTGAATTTGTGAAAAAAAAAAAAATGGACCACCCTAATGCACGTTTATACTCATTGGCATACTTACGCCTTTTACGTGCCTCGTCGCGTCCCGAATGGCATCGATCGGAACGTTCGTAGCACCGATCTGTTGCGTTATACCGCCAGCCTCGCCGTCCTGAACGTTCGTCCGTCTAAGTTTATCCAATATTTTGGTTTTTCCGGTATCCACGTGACCGAGCACGCAAACCACAGCTGCTCTCAGCACATCGAGAGTTTTTTTCTTTTCCGCTTCTACGCGCCGATTCTGTATTCGTAATCTTGCTCGTTCTTTCTTTCGCTCCGCATCGGTCATCTTGTCGTCTGGACCGCTCTCCCCATCGTCATCATCGTCATCGTCATCGTCATCGTCATCATCATCATCCTCCTCCTCCGCATCATCATCATCATCATCATCGTCGTCAGCTTCGCTCTCTTCCGCAGAATCGCTTCTGCTTCCCATTTCCGAATCACTCTCCGAACATTCTTTCTTCTCATCTGCCTTTTCCTCGTTCTTTCGCTGCTTCTTCTTCGTCTTTTTCAAACCACGAGATCCTTTTTCCTTATTCGTTTCCGAGACATTTTTCATTGTCTCGTCTGATTTATCCGCGATTAGCGCAGGATTTGGGCGAAAATTGACGTTTTAACCAAATTTATCGCATTAAAATATCATAATTAAATAAATTAATAAAATATAAATGAAAAAAAAAATTAAATTAAATGAAAAAAAAAAACAAAAAAGTTTCAAAAGTTGGTAGCTAGAAATATTGTGGAAAAAATCTGAAAAAATTATGGCACGTGTTTTTCAACGCAGACACCAAGCTGTGCAACTTACAAAATGATCCCCCGATATTTAAGCCCAAAGTTGGCCGATAATTGATATTTTTACTTGTAAAAATAATAAAAGTTACGCGGATCGTTGAGATTAAGGATTTATCGGACGTACCTTCGCAACCAAAAGTGACTTTCGTCGACAATATTGCATACTTCATGATAAAATAAAAATCGGAAAAAATTCAACCACAATAAAGACAATAAGAAGATTACTTTTTAATAATAATAACGCCCAAAAGTTATCAATAAGTTGTTTAAACAAAACATTGTTCAACAAATTTTTAGGGAATGTTTTTTTTTGTCATGTGAAATGAATTCGTCGATTTTTCTGACTGCACGTGAATTTTTTTGAAATTTTCTTATAATTTTGAAATTTCGGTTTTTCGGAAATTTGCAAAGGTTGTATTTACGAAACTATTCGTTCAATGACCTGAAAAACTTCTTACTTGTAATATACAACGTTTTTACGAAAACATATTCAAAATTCACGGTTTTTCCTTCATTTTTCGAAATTAAAAATTTTTTCGAAAACCGAAATTTCAAAATGATAAGAAAATTTAAAAAAAAATTCATGCGTAGTCAGAAAAATCAACGAATTCTTTTCACGTGTCAAAAAAAAAAAAAAAACTTTCCCTAAAAATTTGTTAAACAATGTTTTGTTTGAACAATTTATTGATAACTTTTTGGCATTATTATTATTCAAAATTAATCCTCTTATCGTCTTTATTGTGGTTGAATTTTCTCCGATTTTTATCTTATCATAAAGTATGCCTATATATATATATATATATATACCATACATATATATATATATTTATTTATTGTGATATATATATATATATACGATATATATATATATATATCATATATATATGTATATGTATATTAGACTGTTTTAAAATAAATTGATAATTTTTTTTTTTGCTTTACACAATCTTAAACTATACTTGGACATCAAAAAATAATCCTCGCGAAAGGAGGGGCCGGTCCTTCAAGATTTAGAGGCATCTCATCGGACTTTTGTCTATTTTTATTTCATTAATGACTAATTCTTTTACAAACCGAACACCATTCTGACTGACACATTTTTTATTTGGCTGAAACTTTTTTTACGGGTTCTATGTTGAAAAAAAAGATACGCGTTCGAGGATTTTTTTTTTTTTTTTTCTAATAGAGGGGGTTGAAAGTTTGAGATTTTCGTGATTTGTGCCTTGGAGACTCATTTTCAAAAATTCATAACTCCGGTTATTTTTAAGCTAGAGAAAACTTTTTTTTTTCATTTTGAAGTTAAAAGAGTGAATTTTGAGAAAAAAATATTTTCAAAAAAATTTATAAAAATTTTCATATTGTTATAAACAATTGAAATGTTTAAATCAATTTTTTAACCATGGCCCCCAAATTTTAACGATTTCTTAACACAACCATCGTATTCTACGTCAAATTTTCCATAAAAAACGTATTTTTTATTAATGGAGAAATTATGTTTACCGGTAGAGATAAATTAATTTATCTAGCGCGGCACGTCGTATCGGCGCGCGGGTATCTTTGCACGCCTGTTTTTCTAACCCCACATCGTTTTTCTCAATAACATTAATGATTATTCAACTCTTAGTCTACTTTGTCAATCGAGTACAAATTATTATTATTATTATTATCAAACAGGACTTTATGATTAATTGAACAAAATAATAACATGTTAGCAAATGAAAAAAACAATTAATTACAATTTTTATAAACATTTTCTTAAAAACGTTATTTATCAGTAGTTAATAATCTCCTACTTAATTGTAGGAGAAAGTACAAAGTAGGAAGTACCTTAAAAGGAAAGTAGGAGCTTATTAATATTGATTTTTGTATTTTTTTTTTGTTTTTTTTTTTTTTTTGCATTTATCGACGTATACATCGACCGATAATTGTTGCTGCGATCATCAAGATCGTTTTTTCCAGTATATTCAGTATTTATACATAAGTTTGGAATATATTCATCATTTTAGGACTAGAAAAACGTTTGTTCCATCCATGCAAATTAATTATTCACGTATTAACGAAATAAAAATGACAAAAGTCCGATGAGACACCTCTAAATCTTGAAGGACCGGCCCTTCCTTTCGCGAGGATTATTTTTTTATGTCCAGGTATAGTTTAAGATTGTGTAAAGCAAAAAAAAAAAATTATCGATTTATTTTTAAACAGTCTAATGTATATGCAATATTGTCGACGAAAGTCACTTTTGGTTGGGAAGGTACGTCCGATACTTTCTTAATTTTTTTTTTTTTTTTACCTTCTTCGGGTTCTCCTCCGCTCGAATCAGCGTCCCACGAATCCTTCACCTCGTCGTCTTTTTTCACCTCTACGGGCTTGGATCTTTGATCGACGATCTCCAACTGAACACGATCGGGCTTCTTCGCGTCGCCGTTATCGTCGTTGACGCCACCCTCGTCCTCGTCGTCGTCGTCTCCCTCCTCGCGGCCCAATTTTTTCTCCTCCTTCTCCTCGACGCTCGTCCGTTGCTTCAATTTACTGGGCCTTATACGCGTACCCAGCGACGGTCGTCCTTTTTTACTTTCCCCGGGTGCCGGCAAATCGAGACCCTGCGCCTTCAACGCTTCCAGCATAGCCTGAGCTCTGGCGCGATCCTGCTTTTGTTTCGTCGTCAGGAGCTTACCCTCGGCCTTCAGTCGCTCCTTTCTCTGCTTCTCCTTCAGCTTTTTCTTCTCCTTTCTTTCCTGCTCGAGCTGAAGCTGCTCGAGGCGAGCTTTCTCCTGAGCCTCCTCACGAGCTATTCTCTCCTCCTCCTCGCGCAACAATCGTTCCTCGTCCTCTTTCGCTTTTTTCAATGCCTCCTGCATGGCCGCGATCGTTTTTCTTCCGGGCCCTTTGCCTGAATATTCGAAATTTATGGGGGAAAAAAAATTCACGAGCCTGATAAAACGATATTAAAAAAATTTTTTTTTTAAATAAATCTCGATTAATTTATTCACCCTTGTCCTTGGGATCTTCCTTGGTGACGCCTTTTTTCTTCTTTTTCTTCGTGTCATCGTCGTCAGCCTCGAGATCGACGTGATCCTGAATCTTTGGCGCTACTTTCGGCGCCATTTCCGTCTGCTGTTTCACGACCGGGACTTCCTTCGTTGCAACACCGATTTCCGGTTTTTTACCGGCTTCCTGCGAGCATTTTTATCACATAATCCAGATAACAATTTCCATATCACGAAATTATATGAGAGAAAATTGCACACTTATTGTGAAGTTTTTGGCGCATAAAATATAAATCTTTTAAAATGTAAAATTATTTTACAATTTCTCACTTGAAATAAATTCATGCATCAATGTTTATCCTTTTTATATATATTGAGAGCCTCGTAATATATATATATATAATCTTAATTTCGCAATAATGATAAATAAATCGTTATAACTCGAATAGATGCACAAAGATTCATAAAAGATTCACAAGTTTAGTTGGAAATAAAATCTACTGTGATGGGTCAAAAATATTGTATAACTTACAATGTATAATACACGGATATGAGAAAAATCGTAAGATGCAGGGTATAATTATTTCAAAATTTTCGTTATGGAAAATATCAGATTTTATAATATAAAAATATTGCATCTTTAACCATGTACAATAATTATGTATATCGAAAATTATCCATTTATTCCAAACTCTACACTATAAAAAAGATACGAACAGTCGGATAAATGTGTCGTAAATGGGTATTGCACATACCCCGATAAAAAAGTATATGAAAAATAGCTAATAGTAAAGTATAAAAATTCAATTTCGATTATATTCGTAAGGAAAAGTGATAACAAGCTGCTAAAATTTGTACATTCTTCGTTGTATAATTTTAAATCCTATAAAAAACGTATTTTTATGCGAAATATGAATCGAAGCGCAAATTCTGAGCCTGAGCTGGTGATCAGTTGAAGCTCGTACGTGGTGCTGCTCACACGACGACGTGTTTTTTTATAAAAATGAATAGAAATAAAAAAATTACGTTCTGCAATCACAATGGCTGGTAAATCCAGAAGTTTTAAAAGCCGAAAAAATACAAAAAGTGGAAACAGGATTTAAAAAAGACCTCAGTGGCACGGCAGTGTCTTGCGCCAAGTACACTCTGCTATTTATGGGGCATTTCACCAAATCGACCTCGGTTCTATCTTTTACTATTCTTCTATCTCCAAATAGGAATGAAAATTTTTTCCAGATTTTTAAGAAAAAATTTAAGCATGTCATGAATAAAAAATAAAAAAAAAAAATTCAACACCTCAATGGCCGTGATCGAAAAATTTGAAAAAATTCTCAAAAATTCTGGGTCCGAAATAAAAATTTTTCAACCAAATTCATACTGTCTGGACTTTTGCTTCGACCCGTTTTTTAAACTTTTTTTCGAAAAAAAAACTTTTGAAAAATAGAAAAGATTACAAAATATACTTTAGAAAAATTACCCACACATCCAAATCCACACGCACGCCCACGAACGCGCGCATTGTTTTCATCTTATATAAGAAATTATGCAAAAAATAGAACCACAAATATGAGCATTTTATTTTAATCTAGAATCACTGATAAACGTATACTGAAAATTACGATTTTTCTGGGATAAAAAGTTACTAATAAATGACTAATAAGAGTTACTATTTTTTTCGGGAAAAAAGTTACTAATAAATGACTAATAAGAGTTACTACTTTTCCCGGGCGAAAAGTTACTGACAAATGACTGATAAACGTTACTACTTTTCTGCGGTAAGAAATCACGAAAAGAAAAAGAGAAAATACTACAACCATTTTATTTCAAATAGAAAATGTTAAAAAAATCAGTAATAAGCGAACGTACTTTTCCCTCTGTCACAAAGTTCGAATAAATCAGTGTTTTATTCAAACTATCGATGGTAATAGAAAGGACTACTTTATTATGGAAAAGATGTTGCAGAATTGCAAGATTTCTTATATAATAATGTCACAAGGAAAATTACCAATGTTATAATTTTCGATATATAATTATTACCAATAAATTATGAATTTTGTTATCTGGCTAATCGCGAGGATTCTTGGCCGCTGAAGAGTGAAAATTTATCGAAAAAAATTAAAGCAATATCGCTCACCGCTTTTTTCTGCGCCAATTTCTTCTGTTTTTCGCGTTCCTTCTTCTCCTTTTTCTTCTGCGCCGCCGTTTTTATCGTACCTTCGTCCTGATCGGCATCCTCGTCTTCCCTCGCTTCGATCTTATCGCTTCTCTCGATCTCCGTTTTCTTCGTGTCTAATTTTTCCGGCGCAGGCTGCGCCTCGTTCTTCGGCTTCTTACCCGAATATTCCATCTCCAATTCCGCTAAAACTTTTTCGATATCCTCCTCGCTATCGTTTCGCTTGTTCTTCTTTTTCCCCTTCTTGCCCTTGTTCTTTCCCTGAGGTTCCTGCGACTTTTGTTCTTTGCTCTCCAACTTTTCCGATTCTTCGTCGCTCGGTGGTTGCTCGTCGTCGTCGTTCTTCTCCTCCTCCTCCTCGTCGTCATCGTCGTCGTCGACTTCCAGCAACGAAAATCCTCCCCTCGGTGCAGCTAAAAAAAAAAAAAGATCAAATTTCAATTATTTTTTTCCAAATTAGCTCGAAAAATTGTATATTAATTATACAATATAGTATATATATGGGACATTCCACGTCAACTCAGCCACCCCGTTTTTTTTATTGTCTCGAAAAAATTATTCAGTATGGGCATTTCAAAGGACAATATATCCATGACATTTTACCAAAATTTCATCCCCCCACTATTGTTGGTTCTCGATATAATGGTTAATAAATTCTCAATTTTGTAAAAATCATAACTTCGTAACGGCCGATCGGATTTTCACGATTAAAAAACGAATCTTTTTTATTTTTTTTGCCCTTTTTGAAAAAAAATATGCCGTCATTGGAGAAAAGTTCATTAGACGGTTTTCGGGAAAATTTTTCGATTTTTTTTTTTTTCCACGAAAGGGCCAATCGGAATTCTACTCAGTATTTTTTTTTTCTGATAGAGAGAGGCAATACACAACTCCGCAGGATTTTTTCAAAATGGAACAAGGCATCAGTGAAGAGGGAAAAATTGTTTTTTGTTAATTTACTCCGAAAAATGTCTAATGAGCTTTTATCCGATGATGACATATTTTTTTTTCGAAAAGAGCAAAAAAAATAAAAAAGATTCTTTTTTCAATCGTTTAAATCCGATCAGTAGTTACGAAGTTATGATTTTTACAAAATTGAGACGTCATTAATCATTATCTCGAGAACCAACAATAGTGGGGGGATGAAATTTTGGTAAAATGTCATGGATATATTGTCCTTTGAAATGCCCATACTGAATAATTTTTTCGAGACAATAAAAAAAATGGGTTGGCTGAGTTGACGTGGAATGCGACATATATATATATACACATATATACACACTATACATACTATATATATATATATATATATATATAAAATAATATTAATGTACAATATTGAATATTCCAATAAAATACCTCTTTGACCGCCTTTTTTGGTTGGCTTGCTCTGTGGAATATTTATTTCCTCCTCCGGAGCAGAAGCTTTTTTCCCTTTTTTCGTCTTTGCTTTAACCTTTTGTATTTCCTCCTCGGACTCGTCGTCATTCTCCTCGTCCTCCTCGTCGTTCAAAGCCTTTTTCTTGCTCTTTTTGCTTCTATTTTTGCCCTTTGATTTCGTCACGAATCCATCCGAATCCTCGGAATCCACGGGTTTTTCTCCTTTCAGCGGCTTTTTTACTTTGGACTTTGAGGCCGCTTCATGCTCCGACTCCTCGTCCGATTCCGCCGCTCTCTTGCTCTTCTTTTTACTCTTCTTTTGATTATTGCGCCCTTTCTCCTCGAAAGCATCGTCCAAATCTTTTTTGCCCTTTTTATTCACATTTCCCTCGTCCTCCGAACCTTCCGAATCAACGTCCGACGCGACGAATCCTTTTTTTCCACGATTCTTCTTTCCCTTGGCTTTGCCCCTGGGTCTCTCATTTTCCAGCGCCGAGTCGGATTCATGATCGTCTTCAAAATTTTTTTTATCCTTTCCCCTTGATCTCGCGGTGAAAGTTTCCTCGTCCGAGTCAGCCGCCCCTCTCTCGGATCTCTTTTTTCCAGCCTTATTTTTGTCAACTTTAAGCTCTTCCAGCTCGTCCACCAAACTGTCCAAATCATTGCTGCCCTTTTTTCCCTTCTTTTTTTCCTTCGCTTTGTTCTTCGCTGTCTCTGTTACCGTACGCTCATCCACGTCCACGTCGCTCTCCCTTACCGCATAAATGAACGAGTCAATATTCGCCGTACGTTCAAGAGGACAGAAAATATTGAACATCGAGGAAAGTTTTTATTTAACGCCGCCCGAAAAATGCTTTTTTTTTTCCGATGCGTCGGTAGTTTGAGGGGTTTTTTTTTTTGCTATATCGAATCGAATAAACGGCTACCAAAAATTCATTCTCCATAATTCAGACTACAATAAAATATCTGGGGGTAATAATTGACAACCAATTTCGTTGGGTTTGTCCGGTATGTTGTAAAAAAAACCAAGGAGCTTCTCTTTCATTTTCGAAAAATTTAATATCTTAAGTAGAGGAAAAATAACTAAAGTATATTTAGCACTCTTCCAATTGCACTATAGGGAATAGTAGCGTGGGGCGGTGCTTATAATAATTTTATGAAGTCTATTCTTGTTTTTTAAAAGCTAGCTCTTGAAACAATTCTAGGAAAAGATAAGTTATATCGAACAAAAGAGTTGTTCAAAGAAAATTGTGTAGCATCGATTGGCAAAGGCTTCGAAGTTACGGCGGTAATGAAACTAGTCAAAGATGATGAACTTTGGCTTTGCGAAGGAAACATGAGGAGCGCTGGTAATTACAAGGTGCGACAAATAAAACGGAATAAAGAGATAGGGCGCAAAGCAAGCAATTATGCGGGGAACAGCTGCGTCAATGCCCTCTCTCTGCCACATCCGGAAAATTTGGAAATAAAAAGATTTTAAAACAGTATATACGGAACACCTGTTAACGAAATATTAGACTAAGTGATCCTCATGCTGAAGGCAGTCGTCTGATGCAGAGGTCTAAAAAAGGTGATTTTTTTTATAAGGAAAGAAACAACGGACCTTCTTGAAAATTTCATTATACTTTAACACACATTTGAAGAGTATAAAAAAATTTTTTCATTAACTAATTGTCGCAAAATGGCGGAGTATTAAATTGATCATAGACACGCCTCGCCGCTGGAGTCTCGAACTAATACAAAAAAGACTCTTCCCATCCGACCGCATGGTTGTTACGCATCATTGACTCAGAAATTTCCTGACTTTTCCAGGTTTTGCAAATATTCCAGGGATATTAGGGTCAAATGAAGAAATGTTATATATTAAAATAAAAAATTTTTTAAATACTGAAATAAGACAAATAATTTAAGCACTGCAAAGTAAAAAATAAATACATTAAAAGTAAATACCGATCCTTTTGTTTATTATAAACGGAAATTTTTATGTCCGTGCCAATAAATGAAAAATAAATATCAACACTTATCTACAATAATAATTGTGTAGTTGCGTATCAACAAATCGAAAGCTTTAGAGCTTCGGAGTAAATTAATTTTTAGTTTTTGAAATTTTCATTGTTTAGCACTGACGTAACTTTTGTTGTATATAATAAATAATAAGATAAATATTATAAATATACAAAAATATTTGTTTTTATACTTTTCAGTTTTTTTTTTCCAAGTTGGTTTCATTTTTCGTAAATCTGGCAAAAAGTAAATTCTGGAAAAATTCCAGAGAATTTTCTAAATTCCCTGACTTCTTCCCTGATTATTCCAGGAGGAAAGAAATTCCCTGAATTTTCCCGGTTTTTCGTATGCGCAACAACCATGGACCGGTCGCATGAGGAAACAAAAGCGTACGATGTTTGGCAGCTTTTTTGTAATGCTATGTTGAAATATTAGGCAAAGAATAAGCTCTTTAGGACAGAGGTAGAATGAAGAGCGCTAGGGTCGCAAGCAATTAACTTAGTCACGGTGCCGATAACTAGAATTACGACGGAAAGGAGGAGTCGTACGTTCAATTCTCTTTACAAGTATATTTCACAATCTCTCTTTACAAGTATATTTCACAATCTCTCTTTACAAGTATATTTCACAATCGGAACGGAGAAAAACTTTCTTTATGGGCAAATTATATCTATGAAGGTCTGATCTGTCGTTTAAGCGGTTCTTCGGGGAAATTTTACCGTTTTTTCACTTCTAAAATAATCTCCAATCGTAACTTCGAATACTTCTCCCATAAGAGCCCACGTATAAGCGGCATATTTAATGTTTTTTTTTTCTCCTTAACTACGCGGTCAAAAAATCTGAAATAATTACGGTGTGTTCCTAGTACCGGCACAAACCTCCCCTCAAATTTTATAATCATTCTTACCATTTTTCTCTGGGTTAAGAACCTCCTTAAGCCTAATGTTGTGCGAAAGTCGAAATGCGATTCTTCAATTATGGGGAAACTCAAGAAAAGCTACGAGAACTAGGCCCAAAAGGGATAGCGGAGGACTATGGAAAAGATCTTGGGATTAGTGACATTATGTCACACGCTCACTATAAAGCTGCGGGATTTGTAAAACTACCCGGGGAAGCCACTAGCAGGCAAAATTAGTGTCTATGCAGTCAAATTCAAAAGAGAAAAGCCCCCTAGGCTATTATTATACATTTACGAATATATTTTATACCAATAAATCAATTTTTTTTTTTCTTTTCATTTAATACCGTCAACAATTAAAACAGTCTCTCGATTTGTTGTCTTCAAAATAACCCAGAGAGCAGAGATGTCGCGATCAACAAACGAACAAAACATTTTATCATGCAGAAAAATATTTGTAAAATTTCAAACTCAATTAGTAATTTCTAAGGGTTCCAAGGGGGAAAAAAAGGAAGAAAAAACAAAATAATAATACTCGGTGAAGATAAAGTTTCGTATCGATGATGAGAAAGTATGGAAAAATAAAATGTGCGAGATTTGAAAAAAGTTTCAGAGGTTAACGTTGGAAAAATTTGACATAACCTAAATGCCAGATGGCAGCTATTGCATCATCGTTTGGGAAAAAAAGGGAAAATTGCCCCGAGCGAGTTACGTCAGAGATGAAAAATTTGTTTCCCAAATAAAATGATTGAAACTCATCGACTAGCTGAGCATTCAATGGATAAAATTAATATCAGCGTGTATCGTGAATCAACAAACTGTCGTAAAAAATTCAACTCACATATCGTCGTCCTTGCCGGCGGAGCGCTTTCCTTTCTTAGCTTTACCCATAGTTCACGAATATTATTTTATTAAACCCTTTTTTTCTAGTCAAGTGTTCGCTAATGTTGAAAATATGCCACATGAGAATCAAGAAGAAATTATATGACGAGGTCGCGGTCGCGATTGAGGAACCAAAAATTGACGTCGAGCGCACCGGTTTTTAACACCACTCGCGTAGTAGAAAGAAATATCGAACTGCGCGAAGTTTGCCACACACACACGTTGCGCACTTTTGAAGCTTGGGTGGCAGCACCATCGTTGGTCTGTAACGCTCCGAGCGGGAAAACGTGCAATTAAAAATAATGTTAATTCAAATGGGTTCGATTGGCAAGGAGCTAAAGCTCGCCTTGGAAATTTTCCAGATACGTAAATCAAAACTCAAAACGAAAAATGAAGATTGAACACTTTTATTCTTTTTGGGATATTATCAGTCTTACAAAAGTGTGTTCTCGAGGGTGGTCGGAATTGGTCTCTGTTCTTTCTGCTCTCTTTTACATTACAAAGGTCCAGACCTTTTCTTGAGTCTTCGCGCAGACTCCGTACGCATCACTCGCATGCATCCAATCACATCCCTTGCACTCTCCCCACCCAAAGGGTCTGACCCGTTGTGCGTTGGCCCTTTCATTCCCACAAAGATCGTTCTTGTTCTCAGCTTATCTTTACGATCCGATGATCGACATATCCCGTGTACGGAGAGTCGATTTGAAACACCGAGCAAATTCGGTAATAAGAAACTATTTATATTAGTCGAAAGGTTTACTCTACGTTGAAACGGTTACAGTGTTCTGTAAATAATAAAGGATATAGAAATCGAGGTGTATATATGCTAGTCACGTATTCATAATACTATAAAATAGTTATTATTTCTGGTTATTCTCAAATATTACTTCTTATCGTTATAATTTATTAGTTAAGCACCACATCCCCTATCACGTTCCTCTCGTGATTTCTCAAATAATAAGGCTACATATAAAATAATTATTCCACTTGCCATAAAATTACATGGATATCGAAGATTGAATTTTAAGGTTTCATACTTTCGCGGTTTTTCGCACAAAAGAAGGAGCCGCGCTCTAGCGACGAATTTCGCATTCGTCACACCTTTCCCCTTATTAAAAAAGATGTTTCCGTGAAACAACTTTTTGTAGTCTATGGAGAGGAAGGTGCGTGTTGTGATCGTGGGCAAGGAGAAGCTGTCGATTGCTGTCGATAACGAGTCAAAATAAAGCAAGTGATACCCTAGCGGGAAAAACAACCACCCAAGCAACCGCGCAGACAACCGGTTGTTTTGTGCAAAAAAGCAACCGCAAAAGATGCGGTTGCTTGCGGTTGCTAGTTGCTGGTGGTTGCTAATGCAGTTGTTGATGGTTGCTTTAAGTCCATACAATCGCGATCGACCGATCATGCGGTTGTTGTTCTTTTCCAAAGTCCGCTGAATATGCCGGGATCGATTAAGGTAATCGGGGACGTTATTTATTGTATCATACGTGTAGTATTACGTAGTCCTCCTCTGTTAAGATAGAAAGTTGCTAAATACTTCATAAGAAAAACCGTAATTTTAGAAAAAATACAATATCCAGGAGTTTGGATTTAACCCATTAAGGATGTATTGGACGTACCTTCCCAACCAAAATTGACTTTCGTCGCGACAATATTGCATACTTTGTGATAAGATAAAAATCGGAAAAAATTCAACCACAATAAAGACGATAGAAGATTAATTTTGAACAATAATAGAGCCAAAAAGTTATCAATAAATTGTTTAAACAAAACATTGTTTACCAAATTTTTAGGGGAAGTTTCCTTTTTGACACGTGAAATGAATTCGTTGATTTTTCTGACTACACATGAGTTTTTTAAAAATTTTCTTATCATTTTGAAATTTCGGTTTTCGAAAATTTTTTAATTTTGAAAAATGAAGGAAGAATCATGAATTTTGGATATGTTTTCGTAAAAACGTTGTATATTTTACAATTTAGAAGTTTCCAGGGCATTGAACGAATAGTTTCGTAAATACAACCTTTACAAGTTTCCGAAACCTGAAATTTCAAAATGATAAGAAAATTTAAAAGAAATTCACGTGTAGTCAGAAAAATCAATGAATTCATTTCACATGACAAAAAGAAACATTCCCTAAAAATTTGTTAAGCAATGTTTTGTTGAAACAAATTATTGATAACTTTTGAGCATTATTATTATTAAAAAGTCTTTATTGTAGTTGTAAATCGTCTTTATTGTAGTTGAATTTTTTCCGATTTTTTTCTTATCATGAAGTAGGCAATATTGTCGACGAAAGTCACTTTTGGTTGGGAAGGTACGTCCGATACATCCTTAACGACCAAGATAGTTAATTTTATAACATGTTTTTGAACCTAAATTTTACATCTAACAAAGTAATAAATGAATATAATGTACGGTTCTCATATTTTCGGGTGTGATAAAATAGAATCCCAAACGGGCATTGCGGTTTAAAAAAAAAAGTAAAAAAATCCGATTTTAGAGAATCAAAAAAGGGACAAAAAAGTTCCTGTACAACAATCTCTTGGATGAACGGGTAAGGCGCGGGCGCGTGTCAAAGAATAAAACTGCACCCAAACGCGTTTTATATGCAGATTAAAAAAGTAAAAAAATCTGATTTTAGATGATCAAAAAAGGGACAAAAAAGTTCCCGTACGGTCATCTCTCGGATGAACAGGTGAGGCGGGGGCGCGTGCCAAAGAATGAAACTGAACCCAAACGCGCTTTATATGCGGCTTAAAAAAAATATTAAAAAATCCGTTTTTAGAGAATCGAAAAAATAACAATAAAGATGCTGTACAGATATCTCTCAAAAAGTCATAGTTTAAAAGCTACAAATTGCCAAACTTCCAATGTGCAGGTATGCAGATATCTTCAGGGTCATATCGGTGACCCCAAAAACCCTTAAAGAACATGTTTCACGATAATTCGTTAATTTTTGAAAATTGGTTACGCCATTTCAAATTTGGTATTTTTCACTTCGAATTGGTAATCAGCGACCCCAAAAACCCCCTAGAACATATTTCACGATAATTCGTTAATTTTAAAAAATTGGTTCCGCCATATTGGATCCGCCATTTTGAATTGAGCATTTTTCACTTCGAATTCAGCAACCCCAAAAACCCCTTGAAACACGTTTCACGCTAATTCGTTAAATTTTAAAAATTGGTTCCGCCATATTGGATCCGCCATCTTGAATTTTGTATTTTTTACTTCGAATTCGTAATCAGCGACATCGAAAACCCTCAAATTGCTTACCTTTATGCAAAAATATTTGCGAGAGAAAAACGTGTGACCCAATCGATTAAGACAACCACTAACAACTGCACGAGCAACTACCAGCAACTAGCAACCGCAAGAAACTGCATCTTTTGCGGTTGCTTTTTTGCACAAAGCAACCGTTGTCTGCCCGGTTGCTTGTAGGGTTGTTTTACACGAGACAACCGGTTGCTTTTACCGCTAGGGTATAAACAAGATTTATGGTATATAATTTTCTATATCCTTAGAAGAGCTAACAAATTTTCAAAAGCAAATTCAATTATTATAAAAAGGATTCTCAGTAAATGTAAATAGATTTATTCTCATATATATATATATATATATATATTTAGAGGTTATGTTACTTAATAGATCTTTTATCCATTCGTTAACAGTACAAATTTAAATTCATGATGAATATAAAATACATAAAATAGAATTTAATAAATGAGAGCCTTTAGTCAAAATATCTTGCTCTAGTAATAATAAAGAAATTTTTAAAAGATTCGTCAACGATAGAATTTAAAATTAAGCTATCGTTCGATATCTAGCACAATTTGATACCTTTTCATTAATCGTATTCATCCAGCCTTATGAATGCATGTTTTAATTTATCCATGTGAACTATTTTCGTTTTATTCTGGCTCACTTGCAACTCGACATTGCTATCGTTGAAGATTTTATTTATTAAGAAGGGTCCAGTGTAATGATCGTCAAATTTGTTGGTTCTCGGCTCCTTGAGTAAGTAAACATATTGTCCGATTTTGAAGTTCTTTTCATTCAATTTTCTATCGTAATATCTTTTACACCGTCTCTTTGCAGCTTCCAGTCTAGATACAACCGTGGATTGAGTCTCTGTTAACCTAGTCAGTAAATCGTCGACCAAAGCAACATACGTCAATGGCACATTTTCTTCTGCAAATTCGGAGGGCAGTCTAGCCTTATTGCCAAAAACAATCTCGTAAGGGGTGAATCCAGTCGACTCATGAAGGGAAGTATTAAAAGAAAACATAGCAAAGGGTAACCAAAGATCCCAATTAACTTGTGTGCAATAATGTTTTAGATACTCGATAAATGTGTGGTGACTTCTCTCGAGGGATCCTAACGATTGTGGATGGAAGGACGTTGACTTGAACTGTCTTATCTTGAAGATTTTTGCGATGTTAGCCATAATTGAACTAAGGAATTGGCTACCTTGATCAGTTTGAACGGATTCAGGGCATCCATACAAGCAAATAAAAGCTTCCGCAAATGCAACTGCGATAGTAGGTGCTTCGACGTTTCGTAGAGGGATACCTCCGGAATACTTCGACAAACAATCTTGCCAGGTTAGTATATACTTATTCCCTGTCTCTGTTACGGGTAAGGGCCCCACGATATCAATTTGAAGTTTTTCGAATGCTTTAGTCGGAGTATCGGTGATTCGCATTGGTTGCCTAGTCTTTACTCGAGTTAATTTCTTTCGTTGACAGGAACTGCATGTTTTAATATAATTGTGTATATCGTCTTTCATATTTTTCCAATAATAAGACTGCCTTATTCTTTCGTAAGTTTTGGTTTCACCTTTATGTCCTCCGACAACAGAGTCGTGATTTTCAGCTATAATTAAGGGTCGTTCCGTTTCGGGTGGAGTCTTGACTGTTCCAGTGCAAACAGTTATCTCATAGTTATCTTGACCAAAATGAGCTCGAAATATTTTCTCGATTAAAACCCACGAAACATTAGCTAATCCATTTCCAACTTTCGATACACTAAAACTTTTCACTTTTAATGCTTCTGTGGCTTGTTTAAGAGCTTCTATCGTTAACTCAACATTTTTCATAAAAATTTTATCATCAAATTTTTCTCGAATGAACAAATGAAAAATACAGTTTTTCTTGTCTTTAGTCACAACCACTTGACCTAATTCTGGCTCTTCCGCTTTCAAGCTTTGCAAGCGCAATTTTCCTGCATTCATCAAATCTCTTCCAACAGAAGTTGTCAAAATACAATCTGCAGATATAAAATTTATTATATTATCATCTCTCATCATTATCGTGTCAGCACTGCTCTGGATTATGGGTCTCAATATTGATCTTGGATTCGTTATTAGGATAGGAGTTATTTTCGGAAATCGTGGTCCATTAAACAGTTCTTTTCTCATCTCGGTACAACTCTCATGTTCTACTATTCGTCTCTTTTTCGTCTTCGTCAACAAGTCTTGGCCAATTTCAATTTTCTCATTCTTACTACGTGGTGAAGGCACGTCTTCCCGGGGCAACAACTCAATACACGTTGCGTCTGGGTTACAGACGTTAAAACTCCGCAAGAGTCCTGCGCTCCCCTCAACGGAACCTTTCCCATTGGAATTCGTTCCTAGAGTTGATGCGCTTCCTCCGCGCGCACCTTTCCCGAAGGATGTGCCAAACATTGAGGGTATATCCTCTCTGTGTGCAGACTTCACCACCGCATCACAGCTTTCCCCAAGGGGAGCTCTCAAACTTTGAGACACAAAACTACTCGGTGAGCCGACCGAACCTCCCTCATACGAGGTTGTTACGCGTCCCCCACACGAGCCTCCAATTCGGGAGTTTTCACTTTCTTTTTTGTCTGTTACGTCATTGTCACAGTCTTTAACTATTTCAACATCCTCTGAAATCTTATTACACAGGAACACACGTTCGATCGGATATTCATCTACGAGGAGATCGGATTCTGCAGCGGGTGACGGATCATGCACGATCAGCACCCGATGATCAGTTTCCTCAGGATGTATGGTAGATTCTACAGGATTTCTTGAGAGTGCGTCAGCGTTTGCATTTACTCGACCAGGCTTGTATTGAATATCGTAATCGTATTCACTGAGCCATATTTTCCAACGTGCAAGCCTTGAAGCAGGATCTTTAAGATTGTGGAGCCAGATCAACGGTCGATGATCAGTGATCAAGGTAAATTTACGACCAAATACATAGGGACGAAACTGTTTTACAGCAAATATTATAGCCAATAATTCTTTTTCAGTGGTAGAATAATTTATCTCTGCGGCATTGAGGGTACGGGAAACATACGCTATCGGAAGATCCTTACCTACGGGACCCTGGCTCAGTATAGCGCCTAATGCAAAACCGGATGCGTCTGTCGTGATTACAAATGGTTTGGTAAAATCGGGATACTGTAATAATGGTTGAGTGCATAGAATTTTCTTTATTTCATTGAATGAATTTTCTTGCGCTTGACTCCAGTGAAAATCGTTTGTTTTTTTCAGTAAAATCGTTAAAGGCTTTACGATTGAGGCAAAATTCGGGATAAAACGTCTGTAATAACCAGCAAGTCCTAAAAGCTGTTTAATATTTTTACAATTTTTTGGACGAGGAAAACTCATTACTGCTTCTATCTTTTTCGGGTCTGGTTTAACTCCTTCTCTTGTAATAACATGCCCGAGATATAAAACTTCTTTGCATAAGAATTTGCATTTTTCTGGCTGAAGAACGAGTCCGGCGTTTTTTAATCTTTCCAATAGTTTTTTCAGTTTTTTCTCATGTTCTCTGAGAGAGTTCGCATAAATTACGATGTCGTCCATGTAAACAAATAACTCGTTGCCTTGTAATCCTGATAAAACTTGATCCATTAATTTTTGAAACGTGGCGGGGGCATTTCTTAAACCAAAAGGCATTCTATTAAAATGAAAATGACCATATGGGGTAGAAAAAGCGGTTTTGGGTCGATCTGCTGGTTCAACTTCGATCTGGTGAAAACCAGAAGCAAGATCTAATACTGAAAAATATTTTGCTTTACCGAGCTGATCCAGAATTGCTGTAATATTGGGAAGGGGATACGCGTCTCCGATTGTTTTTTCATTCAATCCTCGGTAATCTATTACCATTCGCCATCGACGATTACCCTGAGAATCGCATTTTTTTGGGACAACCCAAACTGGCGAATTATATGGTGAATCGGATACTGAAATGGCTTTATCTTTGAGCAACTCGGTCGATTGTTCGATGACAACGTCATTATGTTCGGGTGGATGTCTGTACTGTTTTTTATTCACGGGCTTATCATCGGTGGTATTTATTTTGTGCCTTAAAACTGATGTACATCCTAATTTATCTCCTGGTAAGCGAAACTGGTACAGGTAATCGGAAATTGATCCTAAGATACTCTCCTTTTCCTCGACATTATGTTTACTGAGATCGATATTTTTCAATAATGCGGTTAATCTTTCGCCATTCACAGATCGTGCATCTCCTTCAGGTTCAGCTTTACGAGCAGTACGGGGACCAGGTTTTATTACTTCGAATTCCTCTATTTCTAGCGGGGGAATCGTTAATTCTACGGGTCGAGTTGTTGTATTCGTACAATAAACTTTAGCAAAACCATCTATTTGTTTTACTATATTTTCACCAAGGAAAATTCCCTTGCCAATATCGACGAATGCCAAATATCCTGTCTCTAAGTCTGCGTTTTTTATGGGCACCGAAATAATTTGAGATGATCGAGCAGCGATCAGGAAAGTCTCACAATTGCGAAAGGGAAATGTTCCTATTTTCGTCGTCATTAATTTCCTATTTATATGGATTACCGCGTCTTGATCTTTGAGAAAAGTCATCCCTAACAGTCCGTCTTGTCTGATAGCGAAATTATCGGGAACCACGTGAAATTCAACCATTTCATCCTCGATTTTTACTTGGATAGCCCCTTGTGTTTCGACAGGTCCGGGACCTATTCCGTACAACTTGAGAATTTCTTGTTCATTTATTTTACCGTTCGAATTAATATTTTTTCTTTTAATCAAATTTACCTGAGCACCCGTGTCGATTACAAATGTAGTTTGGTGCGCTGTAAAGTTTTCGCTTTCAAGGGTTACAATGGGTGTCTCTGCCGTTTTTCGCGTCTTTATTGTTAATATTATTATTTTAATGAGCGCTTTCGGCTTTGCTTCCTCGAAGTCGCGCTTGTTCTCCGAGTTTCCTTCTAGTTTAAAGCCCCTTTTCGATCTTTAAGAGATTTTCCAAATTTCACGGCTTCTTTTACTTGGGATTGCTTAGGAACACGTTCTGCAGCGTTCCCTTCGATTTCGCGGCTTTGAAAATTATTATGCGTTTTCTTGTTATTACAATCGCGAGCAATATGACCCACCTTTCCACATGCATAACACTGAATCCAATTATCTTGTTTTTTCTTTAAACATCCGCGAGCTAAATGCCCTGCTTCACCGCAATTATAGCAATTTGAAACGTTATATGAATTACTGTCGTGTTTCGAAGTTGTATTGAATTGTTTCGAATTCATGCTGCGTCTTATATTAAGATTTGATCCACGCGATGTTTCCCCAGCGTGCGCTGTGTCAAAGGTAAATACGCGCGATATTCTTTTTGGACGATAGGGGGTAAATCGTTCTTGAAAATGAGATTGGAATTTATTATTTTCTTTTGGATCCCTGTCCTTGTTCTCGGATGAATTGTTTTCCCTTTGAAGTCCCTCCTGATAACTCACTTCCCATTCGGCTGCTTTAGCAAAACTCGTAGCTTCCTGAAGAGTTTTTGGGTTTTTGAATCGAACTCTCCATTCTAGGTCTTTCTTTAAGCCACGCATAAAGTTAACAATCGCGGAAGCTCGAGCGGCATGCACCATTCCGTATGAAATTTCAGGGGCATTTTCATGTTCTATTGCAGTTACCAACTTATTTAAAATCTTTCGCATGCGAACCCCATAAGTTTCGGCTGTCTCGTCCGTTTTTTGTCCAACAGTCGAAAGCATTGCAGTGAGATCTTGTACGTTTTCATGAGGTGAGAATGCGGCTTTTAAATCGTTTAATAAATTTTCTAATGAATTTATTTCTTGATCTTGCAAATAAAGGTCGGCATCACCACGCAATCTGGACCGTACCATGCGGAGTAATAAGGGTCTTTCCTTTGGAAGAATTGACTCTTGCGCAAATATGCAATCTCGCGCGAATTTCGAAACAGGAATATTCTGACCGTCATAAAATTTTGGCAAAAATTCTAGGGCTGATTTAAAGTTCATGTAACCTTCGGTATGGTCATTTCCAGTGCTAGAGTGAGTCACGATTGAACTTGTCGAGGTCGAGGGGTTGCAATTTTGTGAAAGAGTTTGGGTGGCGTGTTCGCTCCTTGGAATAGAGGGCAACATACCGGCGTTACCGGGCGGTAAATTGTTGCTCGTGTCAGACATCGTCGTGCTCGATCCGTCTCGTCTATTAATGACTGGTACCAAAGCTGAGACTTGCGATAAATCTAACGGATTATTTTCGGACTGATTTCTATCGCTACTATCGTTTTCATGATTAAGTTCGCGGGCTGTACCTTGCAAATTATTTAAGGAATTACTGCTATTTTCCCCGGAATTACCTGACGGTTCATCATTATCCATAGTCTCCGCGATATCAGTCATTTTGACTGCTATACGACGACTATATACCTTTATTTACCTTGTGTATATTCAATTTGAGAATAAAAATGAAACTACTATATTCTGAGAGGAACGCGTTACAAACAATTTGATGTGGTGGCTTACTACTTTAGAAGATCTTGATGGTGATATCGTTGTTCGATGGTTCTATCTCTCTTCCTCTCGTTTAGGTAGTTGAGTCTCTCTCTCTCTTCAATGGGCCGTCGCTTCAGATGCCATCTCTCTTCCTCTCGCACGGAGGGTTGGAGTCTCCCTTTTGCTCCGGTGTGTATACTCGGCGGTCAAAATGCTGTCTCTCTTCCTCTCGTACTGAAGATTGAAGCTTCCTTCTCGCTTCGATGGGTAGTCGGTCAAAGTGCCTCTGTCTCTCTTCCTCTCGTGCTGAACATTGAATTTTCGTTCTCGTTCTAATGGATTGTCAGTCCACTCTCTCTCTCTCTCTCTCTTCCTTTTGTTGTGCCTACGGTTGCGTAAGGGTACTTTTTGCGTGGTCCTATTAGCACCGTCAACAACCCCGATATATATATATATTTTCCATATATATATCCTTTCGCCTCCGGGTGGAAAACCACGCCAAAACCCTGGAGAAAGGTTGCGGCAATTCGGTCGTAACAATCAGTATTACAGTTTATGTTTACGATCTTTTTATCTGTCACTCACGTCAATTCAAAAACGACGATAAAAATATTCAAATACCACAGTTTTAAATAGATATCGACTAGACTTTAAAATTCACGTGTCCAGTTTATTTCACTTTTAACAGTATCACTTTGTTTAAAAGTTTCACGGTTTATACAGTCATTCGCGAATCCACTCACGCAGTCGCATTGTTCAAAGTCCTCACTCGATATTCAAACTATTTTCACATTCGGAAGTTTCGCGACGCGAGTCAATAAAAGTTCACAAATTGTCTCACACGGAAAATTAACAATTCCGATAAATGTCTCTCACAGGAAAATTCGCAAGTCCAATTTTGTATATCCCACCGCGCTGCCACCATAAAATGTAACGCTCCGAGCGGGAAAACGTGCAATTAAAAATAATGTTAATTCAAATGGGTTCGATTGGCAAGGAGCTAAAGCTCGCCTTGGAAATTTTCCAGATACGTAAATCAAAACTCAAAACGAAAAATGAAGATTGAACACTTTTATTCTTTTTGGGATATTATCAGTCTTACAAAAGTGTGTTCTCGAGGGTGGTCGGAATTGGTCTCTGTTCTTTCTGCTCTCTTTTACATTACAAAGGTCCAGACCTTTTCTTGAGTCTTCGCGCAGACTCCGTACGCATCACTCGCATGCATCCAATCACATCCCTTGCACTCTCCCCACCCAAAGGGTCTGACCCGTTGTGCGTTGGCCCTTTCATTCCCACAAAGATCGTTCTTGTTCTCAGCTTATCTTTACGATCCGATGATCGACATATCCCGTGTACGGAGAGTCGATTTGAAACACCGAGCAAATTCGGTAATAAGAAACTATTTATATTAGTCGAAAGGTTTACTCTACGTTGAAACGGTTACAGTGTTCTGTAAATAATAAAGGATATAGAAATCGAGGTGTATATATGCTAGTCACGTATTCATAATACTATAAAATAGTTATTATTTCTGGTTATTCTCAAATATTACTTCTTATCGTTATAATTTATTAGTTAAGCACCACATCCCCTATCACGTTCCTCTCGTGATTTCTCAAATAATAAGGCTACATATAAAATAATTATTCCACTTGCCATAAAATTACATGGATATCGAAGATTGAATTTTAAGGTTTCATACTTTCGCGGTTTTTCGCACAAAAGAAGGAGCCGCGCTCTAGCGACGAATTTCGCATTCGTCACAGGTCTGTGACGAATGCGAAATTCGTCGCTAGAGCGCGGCTCCTTCTTTTGTGCGAAAAACCGCGAAAGTATGAAACCTTAAAATTCAATCTTCGATATCCATGTAATTTTATGGCAAGTGGAATAATTATTTTATATGTAGCCTTATTATTTGAGAAATCACGAGAGGAACGTGATAGGGGATGTGGTGCTTAACTAATAAATTATAACGATAAGAAGTAATATTTGAGAATAACAAGAAATAATAACTATTTTATAGTATTATGAATACGTGACTAGCATATATACACCTCGATTTCTATATCCTTTATTATTTACAGAACACTGTAACCGTTTCAACGTAGAGTAAACCTTTCGACTAATATAAATAGTTTCTTATTACCGAATTTGCTCGGTGTTTCAAATCGACTCTCCGTACACGGGATATGTCGATCATCGGATCGTAAAGATAAGCTGAGAACAAGAACGATCTTTGTGGGAATGAAAGGGCCAACGCACAACGGGTCAGACCCTTTGGGTGGGGAGAGTGCAAGGGATGTGATTGGATGCATGCGAGTGATGCGTACGGAGTCTGCGCGAAGACTCAAGAAAAGGTCTGGGGCCCAATTCTCGAGTTCGTTCGAAGTGTTTCGAACGTTCGAAAACTTCGAGCGACAGTTTCGATCGAAGCGACAAATAGGGATTCTCGAGTTCGTTCGAAGTTGTCTTCGAACTAGAGTTCACTCGAAAGCAGTAAGCGACGTTGCCGTACTTTCTACTGGAAGTTTTGACCAATCCTCGTTCAATTACAGTGGAAAGATGAAAAAGCGGTTACTTTCGTATTTTTGAAATACTTACATTTCACATGATCTTTGGTAACATATATGTAATGATGAGTTTACCCTCATTATTTACATGTAATTCTATCAGAACATATCCAAAATTGATGACTTTATCAGCTGTTTTTATATTCCTCCTGTACATCCTTATCAAATTCTGAATACAACATGTTTTGAAGGCGGAAAAAAATACATTCGGCAATTGTTTGGATAATGTACTAAAAATTTCTGGAATAACTTAACACACTATTGCAAGAAAACTTGCACTATTGTCAGACCCTTTCGGTAGTAATACACGGCATTGTTGCAGTTTCTCGAATGATTTTTAAGTAATATTAACTTTTAGCAATAATAATAATCTCTCTTGTGCTTTTTACTTCCGCAACGTGTGTTGTACCGTGTGCTCATGTGTATCGAATTATATCATTTTCGACTTTTTGCCATATCGTTTGCAATTTTCATCAGTGCGCGCGTATTTTTGCAATAATCGTTTTTTAATCTCAATGGAAGTGCCAAGAATAATGAACACTTCGTATGCCACGTCGAAAACAGCAAGGTTAGTAAGAAATTTTGCATTGATATTACTTGAAAGTATAAAATATTGTAGCTTTTCAAAAGTGAAATTTCCTAACCTCGATATGCCAATGTACATCTTTTTTTCGTGTGAAAATCATTTTGGATCTGTTTCGTATAATTCTTGCCAAAGAAATTATTGTATCGCTTGTTATAACGTATAAGTATTACAACGCAAACTTTTCCCTCTACTTGCTTCTTTGAGATAAACAGCTAATCGTGCATGCATACTCATTATTAAGTTTATTTTGTGAAAAGTATTTTGTTCTTTGACAAAATTTGGATTTTGATACGTTTCGAATATACCAGTGGTAGAAGTACAAAGAATCGCATCCATTCATAGCGACAGGATCTGAACTACGCTTTAAATATGGCCTGCAACATCTAACATAGCGAGCTCGTTAGCTGAATTTTTTCTTTTTTTTTACAACAAAGCTACAACATCCTTTTCTCATAACAACAACAACCGTATGCAAGGTTAGTAGTAAAAATATACCGCTTCGTGAACAAATAGCAATGGAAAAACTTTTGGCTCAAGGTTGAAACTGAGAGGCACGCTCCTTCAAGTATTCTGACGAGGTGTGTCTACAATGAAAAGAGAGAGATCCGCTATACGCTATACGTTGGTTCATCTAAAAAAGTAGCGCAACGATAAAGTAGCGAATAGTAGTTATGCTACTTTGCGCTACTTGATCGCCATGCTATACGCTATGTGCCATACGCTACTTCAGTTTCCTCAGGAGAGATGCACTACGCACTACGCTATACGCTAGTTCATCAATACGCCATACGCTAGTTTTCTCCACAGAATCTGTAGACTCAATGGAGGACTAGGATTTCTTTACTTTTTATTTTGCAAAACCTTTTTCTCTGTAGAGACTTCTACGGAGAATATGGATTTTTTAAAATTATTTTGTATAATTTTTTCCTGCATAAGGTCTTCAGACTCTACTGAGGACTAGGATTTTTTTATATCATTCTGAAAAAATTTCATCTCCACAGCGTGTTGCCAAAAAAATTATTACAAATAATGAAAAAAACCCAATTCTTCGCAGGAGTCTGAAGACATTACGAAAAAAAGATGATTCAATAAATTTTTTTTAAAATCTAGTTCTCCGTAAAGTTTGAAAACTGTATGGAAAACTGCGGCTTTAAAAAAAATTATTTTGCAAACTTATTTCTCCATACAATCTTCAAAATCTACGGAGAACGGATTTTCTTTTTATTATTTGAATAATTATTTCTGCGTAGAGTCTTGAGACTCTATGGATAACTGGGATTTTTTTATTTACTTCATTGCATAATTTTTTTCTGTGGAAAGTTTTGAGACCCTACGGATAAGTGGGATTATTTTTTAAATTATTTTCAAATAATGTTTTCCTTCGTACAATCTTTCGACTCAACAGAGATCTGGGTATTTTCTCCATACAGTTTTGAAGCTGTGTTTTTTTCTCCAAGCCACAACCGAAGGATTCCGCGTCGATGAACACTGATCCTGAAAGGCTATTGCGTGAAGCGCTACCAACGAGTTCCCCGTTGTCGGAGAACAACGAAGTTAACGAACTTCAGCTGTGCGATGAGCGTGCGAATAGTGACGAAACCAACAACAGTACCGGTACAAGGAGGATTGAAGCACCCAGTGCTACCGAAAACGATTGAAAAAAATATCCGTTTCCCATTATTTAGAATTGTTTTTAAATACACAATGTCAAAAAAGTTCGCAAATAATTTTTAAAAAAATCGTGCCACTGTAGCTCACCGTAAATAAAATTTTGTTAAATGTACCGAATTGTTGAAAACTTTCGGGATTTGCCAAAATATTATTTTTCTTTTTAAACTTTTCGAAACTAAAAAACAAATCTAAAGGTTAAATCTAATTAATCTAAAGTTAGTTAATCTTAAGTAATTAAGGTTAGTTTAATCTAAAGATTAAAATTAGAAAAAATTGGGAATAAATCTTCCAGCATTAATTACAATTGTATGTATAGAAAATATAGTGAACAAATTCTAAAGGTGCTTGGGTACGAAAATATTGTAAATTAATAACCCAATTTTGAATTTTATTTTTAAAACGATTGTTTGTATAATTTCTTTTGATAATTGTAATGAAAAAAAAATTGTAAAAGTGTTTGGGTTCGAAAATATTGTAAATTAACAACCCAACTTTAAATGTAATTTAAAAAAAATTATTTGCATTTTTTTTTTTCGATAATTGAAATAACAAAAATTGTATAGATGCTTGATGGGTCTTCGTATAAATCATCATTATTTTTTGGTGCACTAACTCTCGTTCGTTTGAAATCGATTCTTCATATACATGCACCCGCGCCGCACTTAACCTCAAACTGCCTGAAACCTCGAAATATTTATCTCTCCCCTAGCAGATCGAGCAACCGTGGCAGTTTCGTAGTTCTTTCTTGGTTGCTCTAGGGTCGTTGGGTTTTTTGCAGTTGCAAAGTAGTTTTTCTGTAGTTGTACACCCATAAAGAAACCTCATAGAAACTGTAAAAGCTCAGTTCTTTTGTGCAAAGTTAGAACCGTTGCTATTTTTAAAGCAACCGTTCCTTACGGTAACTTTGTGGTTTCCATTAGTTGCTTTAGAAATATTTCGAAAAAATGAAGTAACCGCAAAGAAACCGCAGAGCAGCTACGGAGAAACCGCAGAAAATACCCACGGTCGCTTCAGGGTTTCTTCGCGGTTGCTTCATGGTTTCTTTGTGGTCGCTATATGGTTTCTTTACGGTTGCTTGATGGTTCCTTCACGGTTGCTTCCTGGTTTTTTCGCGGTTTCTTCTAAAAAAACTTATGCCAATGATCGTGGAATGGAGCATACATTATTTCCTCGTCAACACATGAGGAAATAGCTGGAGACTCAATAGTGTCTGGGGTTGGGACGGAACAGAAAAGGTTTATTATAGTTTATAACTTAATTCCGTTGATATACGTTTATTTAACGGGTAAAATAATATTTATTCCCAGCAGTACACCTATTTTATCGTTCCACTCGGTATATAATTGTCGCTATAAATGCGCAGGCTTGTGTCTTTGCGAATATACAGTAATCCAACGTACTAATTAATTTCTAGATACGCGAGTGTGTATACACGGATGTACATATATTTATAAATATACTTTTTTATATACTCTGTATCAGTGGCATGCCTGAGCTTTTCAATCTGATATAAAACATCAAGTGCGGTAATCACAACAGAGTGACTCTTTGTTCGAGTGATTAACGTCGTCTTCGATAAATCGCATTATTTAAAAAAAAAAAAAAGAATTAAAATGTTTTTTACATTAAATTGAACGATCAATTGAAATTAAGGCCATGGACAAATATAAACTGTTATTAAATTGTTGGAATTATTTTCGAACTAAGAACTGTACGAAAATAATTCCAACAATTTAATAACAGTTTTGATTTGTCCATGACCTTAATTTCAATTGATCGTTCAATTTAATGTAAAAAACATTTTAATTCTTTTTTTTTTAAATAATGCGATTTATCGAAGACGACGTTAATCACTCGAACAAAGAGTCACTCAGTTGTGATTCCCCTCTGTGCAATTTTTCAATGGTATTTTTACAAAATAATTTTTATTTTATTCGAAATTCCGAAAGAAAGAAAAAGGTAGAAAAAATCTCGAAAAATTCATTGTATATTCAAGAAAATTAACCAACTCGTTTTATATGAGGATAAAATAGTACATTTTGATACAAGTACGCAAAGGCTTTTTTGACGAAACGAGAGGATGACGGCACGAGCCGAAGGCGAGTGCTATAACGAGTTTCGTCAAAAAACCTTTTCGTACGCGTATCGAACATTATTTTTCCTCATGAGAGCCGAGAAATCGCAACTTCGTTGCGATTTCGAGGTTAGAATGCGGAAAATAATTTATTTTAAATTTATCGACGACATTTTTCCATTATTATTGTGGAATAAAAAATTTAGGAACAGATATGCTCATAAGATAGCTTTTTTTTGTATGGCACGCTCATCGTCGATCTTTTGTCACGAAGAAAAAAGAAATATATATATATATATATATATATATATGGGGCATTCCACGTCAGATCGACCTGACCAATAGCCTGACCCTCTCAGAATTAGTTTAAACTTTCTGAAAACTTTCCGTTACTTGTCGAGAATATTTGTGATTTTTTTAAGATTTTTATTCGACGACGTCGTTTAGATGTTAGCATTTGATATAATATATGCGGAAATCGAGAATTTCCGAAGTTCAATTAAGTATAACTCGAAAACTCTTCATTAGGTATATATAAAAAAAAAAGTTGTACATAAAAAAAGTTTCAGTTTAGAGTGAACTTTAACGCCAAAATATGCAAAAATTTATCCAGGACGCTGAAAGTTCTCAAAAACTCAAAAACATATTAGTTTCTGAGATTGTCTAATCTGACTCCCACACATTCGGTATCCTGATAGCGCGATCACCCCCAGCTGTATGCATGAGTATCGCTGGTCCTTCAACTTCGTCGATAGTGACAAACACGTAGGATCCAGAAAGCTCGACGTTTAGAATGTGCCGTGATTGAAAAGCATTCCCGACAACGGAGAAGCGCTCGACGAAGATGCCATAGATTTCTTGAGCGTCATGATTAAAATGAGCAATTGCCAAGATCATTGCAAATCCGATATTTTTGCAATAAATGATTGTATCGCGAAATCTCGTATCCTCGTTGTCCCCTCGACACCGGTACCGTATTCCGTTTATTATCGACCGTCGAGAGAAGATTATATCATTGACTCGAGGAAAATTAGCAGCTCTCAAAGCCCGTCTCTGATACTGCTCGAAATGTTGCCGGTACATTGTGCTTCCGAGGGAGCGGAATTTCGTCGTTGCCTCAGGTTCATCAATTTTTTTAAGTGGTCGCTTTTTTCCTGTGTTTAAGATTTTGTGTACCACGTCTCGTGTACTACGCGCAATTTCCGAGTCTTGCGGAAGGTTGTCCAGAAATTTAGCCATGAGGAATCGTATCGCGATTTGCAGTGGCCTCGAATTTGCACTGGTGACTGAGTCAATGATTCTTTTATTAAATGATTCGAAAGGAAAGGCACTGTGCACCCAGAATGGCCCCCAATTTTCCACCGTATCGCTCAAGTGATTCAATAGATGAACGTTGAAGGTCATGTTCGCGCTACTGTATTCTTTTTGAAACCCTCCGACAAATTTCTTCAGCAACGATCGCACTTCCCGTAGCTCATCTACACTGATGCAATCTTTGTTGCATGTGTATGCGGCGCCAGACAACCATGTACAGAGTTTGAGATCTGCCGATCGAACGATTCCTTCCAAGCATGGCAAGCAATAGTATAACAGCCAATTTTTCCATTCCGAGGCCTTCCAATGTCTCATACTTTGTACTGGTCTTGGCTTTCTCGATATCCTGCTCGGTGGTTTTATTTTTTTTAGTCGCTTATTGATCAGTTGAAGCTTATCCGGCGTACCAGCATACCACGGATCTCTGCTGCTACCGAACAGTAGCATCAGCATGTGTTGTTTGGTAACGCCCAAGAAAACGTTGTGCATACTGTCGACAACGGGACCTCGCGCCAAATCGAACTCAGGTAGAAGCGCCAGTACGGATGGGCCCTTGACACCCCAGATTCTTTTTTTTTTTTCTAATGCTTCAATCATGTGTCTTCGTATCTCACTGTCGGTACGAGAAAGAACATTTTTTCCAACTTCGTATGTTCGTGTTCCTGCTTTTCCATTTCCCGGATGGTAACAAAATGTACAGCCGTATTTTCCGTTGAACTGGGTCATTTCAAGAATGGAGGGCCTCGCTACCGTATCGACGCTACAAATGAGTGTCACAAACTTACTTATGACTTCGTTAATACCGTCGGGAGACCACGTAATCCCATCATAGTATAGAGATCGCAATTCATCAACGCTCGGTTTCAGAAAAACGTTCAATATCGGATGTTTCTCTTCTACCCATACTCCGGCCATCAGCATGTGACGTTTTCGCATATGCGGTGGCAGCTCGTTAATCTCCAATAATATCGGCCATGCGCTAGCGTTGGACGAGTTACTAACCTTACACCCGTCAGTGTTCAATGTAAAAGAGTAATTGTATTCGTGACTCAAAAAACCTCTTGGCTTGCACTTTTCTTTATATTCTTTTCCATCGTAGATGTCTTCGATGGCGTCAGGATTCTTTCTCTTTCGTGTGAATCGGTACCGGAGCGAGTCGATGATATTCGGTACGGCGAACAATTCTCGAAGCTGCGGGGCGAGATGGAGTTGAACGAAATACGACATTGAAGTATTTTCCTGCTCCGGTCCACAGGCTCCGCAAGGACAATCCTCAGTCGGTATTTCTCCTTCTCCCAAATTCATTCTGCAGAAGCAACAATACGCATGGCGCCTAATAAGCGATGCATCGTTTCTCGCCAACGCTTTCCATAGAGCTGCCTTAGTACTTGGCAATCCACTATTTATAGTAATGTTATTGACCAATTGCAACATCGCCATGGTTAGTTCGTACGTCGTACGATACCGCATCGACATAGCAATGATTGCAGCTAATACCTTATGTCCCGTTGTATTCGGTCTCATGTTCAATGACCGTTGCAAGTCGTTTGTATAACGGAGCGAGAATAATCGTCTGTTGTTGCCGAATCCATCGCCATCAGCCCCGGTTACAGTAGAAGTGGAGGAAACATGATTCGATCCATGCTGCTCGGCGTGGTCGTCGTCGCTATCGCAGTCGTCGTCGCCATCGCAGTCGTCGTCGCCATCGAAGTCGTCATCGTCGATATCGTCGTCGTGGTGGAAGACACCGATATCTTCATCGTCGCTCACTCCGTCTATTGGCATTTCTTCATTGGCCGAATCATGCTCCTCGTATTCATCATTTTCTGTGATTTCTTCGGAAAACGAATCGTCGCTGTCGTACTCATTGATGGTTTCTTCGGTTCCGTTCGTGGCCAGTCGGATTCCCGTACCGGACGAATCGCTTTTATCATGTTCATCGTTAAATGAGTTTTCGTGCGATGATTGCTCATCGATGTTTTCCTCATCAGCGGTTGTTCGTCCATTATCATCGCTCGTGTTGCCAGAATCGTCGACAATATCGTGATCGACGATTTCATTGTTAATTTGCCATTCCTCACTTAACGATTCAGCGCGCTCACTTCGTTCATCAACGCCCAAAGTTTCACTATTGGAGGAATCGATATCGTTGCTTTGTCTGATGTTTTTCATTTTATCAGTAGCCGCTTTGTCGTTAGCGCATTTCTCGTCGAGTGACATTTTCGTACCGTACTGCGAATTGTCATTCCCGCTTTTTTCATTCACCCCGATTACATGAACGTTGACATCACAATTCATGTGATCATCACGATCGTAGCGTTCATCATTGCTTTCCTCGCGGTGTTCAAACGGTACATCTTGAGGTACCGTACTGGTCAATGCTCCATGCTCGGAGCGAATCTGCAAAACAATATATTTCTATACCATAAAACAAACCGCAGAACTACGAGGGGAAAGGGGGTATCGCACGACGTCTGCAAGGAAATTGGTATCACAATAAGACAAAGGGACTATAATATTTCCGACTTATTTCATTAACACCCGCACTGAACTGCTGACGAGTACGACTGTTTTGATATTGACATTTTCACGTGATCTGAGACTGTCTTCATCATGTTTAAGGATGTTTTGCACTTACATTCCTATCCAAAAGTGAATTTCGTTGTGAATTATAGTGAATGCCGATAACTTAAAAATTAAAAAAAAAAAAAAAAAAAACTACGCCATGTAAGACCTCAAGGATATTGAATTTTAAAAGCAATAACAATAAGAACAAATATAAATGAATGTTGTTGGCAAAATATTCAGAACAATTATTATTCTTTTTCATGAATTGTAATATTTGATCTTGTTTATTATACACAATTTTCTCCATACATTTGCCTTAATTTTTTTTATACATATGTTCTGACGTATACCGTTACTGGTTTTTATTTATGACTTTTCCTAATGTACCCCTCCGACACTCCCTACCCGTATTTCGTTAAGGAGGTTCTTAACCCAGAGAAAAACGGTAAGAATGATTCTAAAATTTGAGGGTAGGTTTGTGCTGGTACTAAGAATACACCGTAATTATTTCAGATTTTTTGACCGCGTAGTTGAGGAGAAAAAAAAACATTAAATATGCCGCTTATACATGGGCTCTTATGAGAGAAGTATTCGAAGTTATGATTGGAGATTATTTTAGAAGTGATAAAACGGTAATATTTCCCCGAGGAACCGCTTAAACGACAGATTAGACCTTCATAGATATGATTTGCCCATAAAGAAAGTTTTTCACCGTTCCGATCTTGAAATATACTTGTAAACAGAATTGAGCGTAGGTAATGGCTTCGTGAAACAAATGCCGAACGCAACCTCCCTGTTGGGTTCAATTTTTTATTTTCAACGCCCGGAAGTATTAAAAAATAAAGAAAAAACAACCGCCTACGTCAAATGGAGAAATTCATTAATGTGTAACTCGTTAACGGGAAGTTCTAGAGGTCTAAAATGTGGGGGATTTACATATCTTGGCACACACAATAACATATCAAAATTTCAGCAAAATTTAAATTTTAAAGCCTGAAAGCTTACATATAATTGGCGTTTTTACCCATATATATGTGGAGCAAGGTCCATGATTCTGACTTCGTTATTCAAAAATTGTCAAAAAAATGTATTTTGGATACCAACATATTTTAGTATCTGCCCAAAGTGAACTGTTCTCGAATTTTTCCGAATTTTTTCAACGTTTAAAGCGTGTAAAACATAGGGGACAAAATCTGTCCAGTACGGGTGATGGGTTAGAATGTTGAACATGTAATCACGGATTTTTTTGGGAATTTTTTCATATTTATAAAAAATGGCGTTTTTTTCGTACAATTTTTTTCACATAAAGAATGTTGGGCTAAATTTTTAAAAAATTTATAAGTACTTTTTAGACTCAATGTAATCATAGAAAAAAATAACGAGAAAAATCCGCGAGGGTCAGGGTCACGGGTTCATACATTTTGCATGGAATGCCCCATACTGTGCCGTGCGGTAAGAACTGTATCACTACAATACAGGTGTGTCTCGTGGACATAGCTGTAATCTATGTTTACACTCGGCAAGGCTCAACGTAGCTCCGTGTCTGTACAGCAAACCCGAAACCCGGCTGCATCGGCATGGGATTTTTGCAGTTTCCCTATGCTCAATAAGGTGAACATCTTGGCATATGCTACATAAATGACAAAGCAGGATACAACCGCATTGGAAAATTTATTGCATGTACCTTCCGTCCATGAGCATCGAATTGAAGTGCACTGAATCCCAGGTCCTTTGGATATGCCATGCGGTGCAACTTGTATTGCGTAATTCTTCTGCGGTAAATGGCAGTCCTTGATAGACATTTTCCCGCCTGTGGAACAAACGTTGCGTTCGCTGGTTTTTTTGGAGCTTCCGATGAATGTGCATTCGCATGAGCAGAAAGTCTTGACGAATTTTCTGCAGTGTTCTTTGCCACACTGGCCCATAGATCACCGACATTATCTGTATTCCACAATTATTACGAATCACTTGTTTATAACGTGTAAATCGTGGAATCAATTATGGTATTACCAACAACCACTTGTAACCTCATAACTCATATATATAACGATTGACAACACATCAGCAACAAACATATAACAATATCTCTACATTGCACGTGAGTCTCATTACGTTCAGAGAAACTAAGTATGGAGATTTGAACATTTTCTGTGCAAACACATATTACAGAATGGAGCTTACTTGCGAAGCGCTCAACAGTCACCGATTGAGATATGTAAGTATCATTGACGAATCGTTGAACTCGCAAAGTCTCGTTGGTACGATTATACCATTCTCTAATCGCTGCCTCGGTACCGGGAACCTCATAACTTCCATGTTTGTTTGGTAGTAGCACCTCGTCGATCGGAAACACTTGAAATTTATTACTGACTGCCAGTCGAACGAGGCAGAATTTATTTTCTGTCATTCTTTCTCCTATGATTGAAAATAGGCAAAGTTATTTTTGCTACACTGTAATACATGTGGGTGATTTCACTAGATCTCAACACAGGTTAAGGTATTGAGATTCTTAATTTGACCAAGTAACCGTTTTTTATAACACTTTACTTGTTACAAAACATACATGCACACACTGGGACATAAAAAATCTGGAAAAATCATAGTATACTCTTTCTGATTGACAATTTGATGAAAAAAAAGTTTTGGTTCAATCGAGAACCCTGATGCCCTAGTTATGTATCGGGATAAGTAAATCACCCATTATTCATCCATATGCTTATCTACACGTGCATACATTATGAATTCGTATTACTATTATTATTATTATGGAAATATTATACGTACATTTCTTCAAAGAGCTTCCAGCGAAATTCGGTACGTGTACGTGCGTCGTTGCCTTATTTTTTGGTATATATGCCCCGTTAAACAAGCAGTTACTTTTCACACTTATTGCCTTCGGCGGAGAAATAATACATAAAAATACGTAAGAAATCGAAGTTTCGTATGTGAATAATAGTTTTTTCCAAAATTTTCAGCCACTTTCACTTTCATATATCGCCGAAGTGACCGATATGCACACACGTCTTTTGTTCGAGTACACGCACGCCAGTGGACACGAGGCACCGCGGTCGACCATCATTTAGGGCCGGTTGCTTCACCTCTGGTTATGTTCCGGTTAGAGTTATCCACCAGATAACCCGTGCTAAAAGCATAGGATATCTGGTGGATAAATGTAACTGGAACATATAACCAGAGGTGAAGAAACCGGCCCTTAATGCAGCATTGCCGAGTGCGCCATGCCGCCATGAAACACCGATTCGTCCGTGTCTTTGTCCGTCCCGTGTACTGTGCCCACTCGTCACAAAAATTATAAGTCAACAATACATGTATATTATTAATATATTTATTATAGCATTCCGTGTTAACACCATTCTGTTGAGTAGTGAAATAGCAGAAAAACAATAATTTGAGGTACTTATTGAACAATTAGAAAATACCCTTTTCTAATTTGAATTTGCCGCCCCTAATGACGTCACGGGTAGCGTGATAATTCGCGCGACGCGTGGTATCGAGAGTTTTCCCGCCTATCCGCCATATCCATATATTCCATCTTGCATGAGTGTAAAAAGAAAGAGAGCAGCAAGCGATTTGGCGTCGCCGTTCGAGCATCATTAACAAGTATTACTACTATTTGCCAGTTGGTGTCATCGCAAATTGAAATTTCAAAGGTATGTAAACGATTTTTCACAGTAAAATATTACGCATAATTTATTTTTGGTACATCGTGAATTCTAACCTCAATACGAGCACGCGGCGCACAATCGCGGCTAGAAGTCCACTTTTTTGCGTGCGTTTTACTTGCCCACATTTTGCTTTTTTGTCAGCGAAATCATTTTTCGTCCCTCTGATAAAAAATTGATTATTTTTCGCTCACGCTGCAGCGATGGAACATGACCATTTTATAAGTGAGGTACAAAGTATTATATATGCCACATGGGAAAAGCGGATTTTTACCTCGTGCTCGTGCTGCCCGAGCGAAGCAAGGGCAGCAAACCTCGCACTCGCAAATGTAAGGATGGTCTAAAATAGCTGTAACCGTATCCGTAACCATAACTTTAAGAAGTTGGGAGGCCATGTACCGTGTTACCGTCTACAACGTGCATTGTAGATGGTAACACAGTACACGGCATCCCAACTTCTCAAAGTTACAGTTACGGATACAGTGATGGCTATTGTAGAGCATCCTTTATTTGAAAGTTTTAATGCGCCCACTGTAGCCGACTATACAGTAAGTTAGCTGAATAATGTTACATTTGAACCTTTTATGCTATACGGTACAATTTTCTTTCATATCAATAGGAGCTACGAGATGGCTGGAAAAGACGATGCATTTTGCATCGTTTGGATCACATCACAGAAGGAACGTATAGTTTGTTCGGTGGACAGACTACTGTACAAGGCTTGTACTGAAAACGGGAAATCGTATGTTCCGTGTACAAAGCAACAGATGGTCCAATCGCAGAAGGGTACAACGGATACTTTAAGGATTAAAAAAGTCGTGGATGGGAAAAATAAATATCTTCGAGTCTGTCCTCTGAAATTTGGAAGTAAGTACAAAAATTGTATTCATATCACCAAGTACATGAGACTTGTTATGTTTTATTAAACTTGGTAAAGATTTTTACTCTGCTTATGCAAGAGCCATTTCTCATGATCTAAGAGTATATAGCTTGACGAATTTAGATTGGAAAAAAAATCCGAATTGCAAAGTGGCTTGAAGAATTTAAATTGAAAATAAAAATCGAACGAAGTACTTAAGGGGTTTGTGACAGCTAGTCTATCGATTACGAATTATACCGTAAATACATTTCACATAATAAATTGCCAAGTGCTTCGTTCGATTGTTTTTTCAATGCAAATTCTTCAAGCACCTTTTAAATTCGAAATTTTTTTCAAGCTATGCATTGGATAATTTTGAATAATTTAAGAGTGTACGGACATAAAAGTTTGCAAAATAAGAAATAAAAAAAATCCCAGTTCTCCGTTGAGTTGAAGCTCAACGGAGAACTGGAATTTTGTAATTTTTTATTTTGCAAAATTTTTCTGTATGTAGTATTTAGACTGCGAAGAACTGGGATTTAAAAAAAAATTAATTTGAATTATTCAATACTCTACGGACATAAAAGTTTGAAAAATAAGAAATAAAAAAAATCCCAGTTCTCCGTTGAGTTGAAGCTCAACGGAGAACTGGAATTTTGTAATTTTTTATTTTGCAAAATTTTTCTGTATGTAGTATTTAGACTGCGAAGAACTGGGATTTAAAAAAAATTAATTTGAATTATTCAATACTCTACGGACATAAAAGTTTGAAAAATAAGAAATAAAAAAAATCCCAGTTCTCCGTTGAGTTGAAGCTCAACGGAGAACTGGAATTTTGTAATTTTTTATTTTGCAAAATTTTTCTGTATGTAGTATTTAGACTGCGAAGAACTGGAATTTAAAAAAAAATTAATTTGAATTATTCAATACTCTACGGACATAAAAGTTCGAAAAATAAGAAATAAAAAAAATCCCAGTTCTCCGTTGAGTTGAAGCTCAACGGAGAACTGGAATTTTGTAATTTTTTATTTTGCAAAATTTTTCTGTATGTAGTATTTAGACTGCGAAGAACTGGGATTTAAAAAAAATTAATTTGAATTATTCAATACTCTACGGACATAAAAGTTTGAAAAATAAGAAATAAAAAAAATCCCAGTTCTCCGTTGAGTTGAAGCTCAACGGAGAACTGGAATTTTGTAATTTTTTATTTTGCAAAATTTTTCTGTATGTAGTATTTAGACTGCGAAGAACTGGGATTTAAAAAAAAATTAATTTGAATTATTCAATACTCTACGGACATAAAAGTTTGAAAAATAAGAAATAAAAAAAATCCCAGTTCTTCGCAGTCTAAATACTACATACAGAAAAATTTTGCAAAATAAAAAATTACAAAATTCCAGTTCTCCGTTGAGCTTCAACTCAACGGAGAACTGGGATTTTTTTTATTTCTTATTTTTCGAACTTTTATGTCCGTAGAGTATTGAATAATTCAAATTAATTTTTTTTAAATCCCAGTTCTTCGCAGTCTAAATACTACATACAGAAAAATTTTGCAAAATAAAAAATTACAAAATTCCAGTTCTCCGTTGAGTTGAAGCTCAACGGAGAACTGGAATTTTGTAATTTTTTATTTTGCAAAATTTTTCTGTATGTAGTATTTAGACTGCGAAGTATGTAGTATTTAGACTGCGTTGAGTTGAAGCTCAACGGAGAACTGGAATTTTGTAATTTTTTATTTTGCAAAATTTTTCTGTATGTAGTATTTAGACTGCGAAGAACTGGGATTTAAAAAAAATTAATTTGAATAATTCAATACTCTACGGACATAAAAGTTTGCAAAATAAGAAATAAAAAAAATCCCATTTGTAAATTTAAAAATAGAAGTCTTTTAAAGTCGATTAGTTTACTTGACTGCTAACAAAAAAAAATAAGTCCCCTTTCATTATTTTTCCAACGTTTTTGCATCTGTACCCTCGCGTATGTAATATGCTCGCAAAACTCAAATAGTTCTATTTTGAGAACGATTTGGTGATCTCGCTCAAGCCTTGCACATATATTGAGCGTGTAAAGTTTGTTTGCTGCAATTTTGGTTGAAAATTCATAAGAGGTTTCGTTTGTACGAGACTTAAAAATTTGGAGGAATTTTGTGGAATGATGTAAAGTAATGTAGATTTCCGCGATATACTGATTGCATTACAGATGATTCTTGTACTGAAAATAAATGTGATACACGTTTATTTTTAAGAAAGCGAGGCCGAGCTCAAAAGGTACTTGGAAGAGAGTGACGAAGGTGGAGGAAGGGTTCGGTGCCGGGTACCGAAGGTCGTAAATTATACCCCTGACGTCGTCGAAAGTGCGACGAAAGCGGTAAAGCGACGTGCCAGAATGGCGTTTGAACGAGTTGAGAACGTCTTTCGTAAGGTATCTCGCGATAGAAAATGCAAATTTATTGAGGATGGAAAGATACAAGAAAATGACAAACATCCGGCGGCACTCGTTGTATAGGATCGAGTTGAATCCGGGTTTGATTGTTTATTCGCTTAAATAGCACATGGAGAAGGCAACCAATTTGACCCGCTATGATCAATATAGATGTTTTTGAAATAACCGTGGTTGTCTCAATTTAGTACCAGAATTTTATGAAGTGTTTGCAACCATCTCGCTCATTTTGATTATGACGAATGCGTATTTTATTATTTATTCGTTTCAGTAGCATTTTTGAAAAAGGGAACAAGTCGATGCGTTAATGAATGTAGATATTTTCGAAATGACCGTGGCTGTCGATATTTAGTACCGGAAACTCGTAAAGCAACCATCTCGCATACGTAGACTGTCAAATACAGTAGAATTTAAATTGCCGCGGTTGTCTGCGTATGCACGTCCGTGTTAGGTGGCAATATCTGAACATGAAGTAAAACTGAAAGTATCGTTTGAAAAGCGTGTAAGTTGTCATCCGAAATAAATGCATTTGTGTAGAAAGAAAAAGGGAAGAAAGAAAAAAAAATGCATACAAAGATCCACGAAGTAATCGCCGCGCAGATGAAGCGTGACACAAATAAGGCGGTAAGTATTGTATGTAACAACAGTTGAAAATTGTTTGCAAATTGTGGCAGAATATTTTTATTTATGCATAGAAAAACAATGAGAACGTTCACCCTCGAGCTACGCGTAAGAGCGATGCGTCGAATAAGGAACTGGCACATCCAGCATTGATGAGCGTACATTCCGTGACGCCATCTCCTAATACCAAGGCTAGTCTGATCATTCAGTAACATTTGTCGTATGTGAATTATCTCTGTACCGAGCGTGTAACACGACAGCAACACTGAATCCTCGGGGATCGAATCGGAACGTGCTTGTAAAGATTTTTGTTCTGCTTGCACCATAGACGAATATGAAGTCTGCAAATAAGCAGAATATCACGGATCGAAACGAATACAAACGGTACGAGGACTTGCAAGATCGGACGAAAGGGTTGATTCGTAATTTTGCTACAACGACGACAACTCCTGAAACATCGCGTACCAGTACTGGTGTAAGTAGTAACCGTTTATGGGCCTCTGTTAGGTGTATGTCATAATGTACTTGAATCGGTGAATTCACCTTGCGATAGCAAAACGAACGTCTAAATAAAAACGTTACATTTGTCTACCCTGCAGGAGGTGACACCGACAATCAACCAGCCGAACAACGCGAGATCCTTCAGAACCCCTCGAGAAATTGACAAAGCTCACGACGGAATATGTTCGATGCGATCATCGAGTTCTAAAGTGAGTTACCTTTAATCGGACATTATCATATACCGTTCCGTCGAATGAGGCAAATCGTTCATTAATGCTTGTGATTGTTGTACTCAGGTATCAAGTGTAAGAGAATACTTATCCGAGAATGAAGACTGGAGTGAATCGGAATACTACCCAGAAGACGATCAAGAAAATGATAAGATTTCGAGTGATGGCAGTCAGGCTGGAGTGATTCGCCCGATAGTTGTACCGTTTGATCAAGTAAGCTCGATCACAAATCGTGTGCAACACATGAGTCGTTTTATCGTCGAATGTTATATATGATGATGTTACTCTATCAAATTTGCTGACATTCTCAATACTATCGTCCTGATCCATTTGTGATGGTTGGCTTTCAGAAGCAGATAAATGCAGCCTCGTCGAAGAATCCAAGCTTCATGGAAGTACCGGAGTATTACGATGGTTACCGTGAAGAACCAGATGCGCCGAATGATGGAAGTATTCAAGCGCTAGCAGCTTTCACATCTGAGCCGATTGATCAGGTGAGTGACCGCTTATCGGTATTTGCAATCCAGTAATCGAGTAGCTGTGAGCGTAACGAATAGTGCAAGCATGAAATATGATTTTTCCAATGATTCCGGTACCATTCTTCCCCCTAACGTTATTCGATGATATCCCTCAAGGAGCGGACGACGACATTGAAGTCACCGACAAAGGAAAAATCTACCGAACGACAAGAATTTCGAAAACGTGTCGAAGAAAAAGACACAACGTGTAACGGAAGTACCGCACCGGGAATAAGAGGCGCGCAATCTGTTCAGGATATCCGATTGAATTTATCCACTTTTTTATCCCCGCAAAGAGTTAAAGAACGCGACATACGTCGGGCGGCATCGTTACCCGCAGCGAAAGTCAGTTTCCTCATCAGTCACTGCGTGTGACGTGCAGTTGTTTGTCCCGGCCGTAACGAATTCTGCCGACACTCAATCATTGTAGCAAACGTTCTCAGCACCGTTACTTCCAAAATATTTTTCTTTGAACCCCTCCAGGCGTCGAGGAAGACAGTAGATTTGCTGACGTCGAGTGGCTCAACCAAACAACAAGAGACTCACAGGAGCCATCAACTACAAGCACTAACACTGGATAAGAAAATTACTACGTCAAAGGCAAGCTTCGCATCACGCGTTCGAGATGGTGCACTGACGGTGGCAGCTCGTAACTCTCCGAATCGTGGCAAAAAACGAAATAATGTAGAAGAGCATCTAAGAATGTTCGAGGAAGGAAGTAATGCTCTTCGAGTAAGTACCGTTTATAGGCGTGCGCAAAATACGAATCATTTAGCTTTGAAGCATAACGAAAGACTCGTAGTCGATCGGTTAAACAAATGTGCTCTATAAATTGTACATTGACGTTACTAATTATTTCCCTCCATAAGCAGAATGATTCGGACAATACGAGGGAGCAAAGTCGCTGTAGTACATCATCAGACTCAAGTACATCGTCGCCCATCATCATACATCATCAGGCTCAAGTACATCATCATACGAGGGAGCAAAGTCGCTCAAGTACCGAGTCGGTCGAAAACCACAGCATACCGGCTTCACCTTCGACATCAGCTGCCAAGAACGACAGCAACAGCGTTGCTGTCGTTTTTGGCAGCGAAGCCTTCAGAGCAGATGACGATCGTGGAGGAAGATCAACTGAGCCGGCGCAACCGGTCGTGGCTGCTGTGTCGTCGCCGTTTCTGCTAATTGATGTGAGCAATGAAACTTTGCAGGAGCACTGACAAAGAGAGTATCAGGTCCCCGGGTCATCAATTCTGCTGAAAGTTGCAAGTAGGTTTCATTAGCCCTAAAAATCAGGCCTCTTATCCATACTTCTATTTAATAAGCCTTTGTCCCTCGCTTCATTACATAAAATACCATTTTTTAGCAATTTATCATGCCTTTGCTACTGTTCGGTACTAATTCAGCCAACTTAGATATGTTATTAAAACTTTGTCAGCTGATCATAAAAATGAATTATGAATGAAATAATGATGAATAAAAATGAATGAACATTGAATACCGTATTTAATGTTGGTCACTGCAGCTAGACCGATACACATTATGCACAAGCGAAAAAAGTATAGCAAAACAAACCGAAGCAAGGATTTATATTCCCAATATAATCTAATCTATGTAATTGTAATATAATCTACGTATTTGTACTATAATCTATGCAAATTGATATGTTATGATATGACAAATTGTAATATGTATCTATGCTTCGATATGCATTGCTTCACTTTTATTTGCCTGTGCATAGTGTGCATCGGTCTAGCAGCACGCACTGGACCGATACACATTACGCACCAGCGAAAAGAGTGAAGCGAAACAAACCGAAGCAAAGATTTATATTACTATTTGTCTTATGGGAATATGCATAGTATTTGCGAGCATGAATACCATGCGTATTCCCATAAGACAAATTGTAATATAAATCTTTGCTTCGCTTCACTTTTATTTGCCTGTGCATAGTGTGTATCGGTGTAGCAGCACGCACTGGACTGATACACATTGCGCACAAGCAAAAAAAGTGAAGCGAAACAAACCGAAGCAATGATTTAAATTCCCATAAGACAAATTGTAATAGAAATCTTTGCTCTGGTTTGCTTCGCTTCACTTTTATTTGCCTGTACATAGTGTATATCGGTCTAGCAGCACACACTGGACCGATACACATTGCACACAAGCAAAAAAAGTGAAACGAAACAAACCGAAGCAATGATTTATATTCCCATAAGACAAATTGTCATCTAAATCTTTGCTTCGCTTCACTTTTATTTACCGAACAAACCGAAGCAAAGATTTATATTACAATTTGTCTTATGGGAATACGCATCGTATTCTCATATGGGAATACGATTCATTTTCCCATTATGGGAATTTGCGAGCATGAATACCATGCGTATTCCCATAAGACAAATTGTAATCTAAATCTTTGCTTCGCTTCACTTTTATTTGCCTGTGCATAGTGCATATCGGTCTAGCAGCACACACTGGACCGATACACATTACCCACAAGCAAAAAAAGTGAAACGAAACAAACCGAAGCAATGATTTCCATAAGACAAATTGTAATCGCGATCTTTGCTTCGCTTCACTTTTATTTGCCTGTGCATAGTGCATATCGGTCTAGCAGCACACACTGGACCGATACACATTGCACACAAGCAAAAAAAGTGAAACGAAACAAACCGAAGCAATGATTTATATTGCCATAAGACAAATTGTCATCTAAATCTTTGCTTCGCTTCACTTTTATTTGCCGAACAAACCGAAGCAAAGATTTATATTACAATTTGTCTTATGGGAATACGCATCGTATTCTCATATGGGAATACGATTCATTTTCCCATTATGGGAATTTGCGAGCATGAATACCATGCGTATTCCCATAAGACAAATTGTAATCTAAATCTTTGCTTCGCTTCACTTTTATTTGCCTGTGCATAGTGCATATCGGTCTAGCAGCACACACTGGACCGATACACATTACCCACAAGCGAAAAGAGTGAAGCGAAACAAACCGAAGCAAAGATTTATATTACTATTTGTCTTATGGGAATATGCATAGTATTTGCGAGCATGAATACCATGCGTATTCCCATAAGACAAATTGTAATATAAATCTTTGCTTCGCTTCACTTTTATTTGCCTGTGCATAGTGTGTATCGGTGTAGCAGCACGCACTGGACTGATACACATTGCGCACAAGCAAAAAAAGTGAAGCGAAACAAACCGAAGCAATGATTTAAATTCCCATAAGACAAATTGTAATAGAAATCTTTGCTCTGGTTTGCTTCGCTTCACTTTTATTTGCCTGTACATAGTGTATATCGGTCTAGCAGCACACACTGGACCGATACACATTGCACACAAGCAAAAAAAGTGAAACGAAACAAACCGAAGCAATGATTTATATTCCCATAAGACAAATTGTCATCTAAATCTTTGCTTCGCTTCACTTTTATTTGCCGAACAAACCGAAGCAAAGATTTATATTACAATTTGTCTTATGGGAATACGCATCGTATTCTCATATGGGAATACGATTCATTTTCCCATTATGGGAATTTGCGAGCATGAATACCATGCGTATTCCCATAAGACAAATTGTAATCTAAATCTTTGCTTCGCTTCACTTTTATTTGCCTGTGCATAGTGCATATCGGTCTAGCAGCACACACTGGACCGATACACATTACCCACAAGCGAAAAGAGTGAAGCGAAACAAACCGAAGCAAAGATTTATATTACTATTTGTCTTATGGGAATATGCATAGTATTTGCGAGCATGAATACCATGCGTATTCCCATAAGACGAATTGTAATCTAAATCTTTGCTTCGCTGCACTTTTATTTGCCTGTGCATAGTGTATATCGGTCTAGCAGCACACACTGGACCGATACACATTGTGCACAAGCGAAAAGAGTGAAGCGAAGCAAATCAAAGCAAAGATTTATATTACAATTTGTCTTATGGGAATACGCATGGTATTCATACTCGCAAATACTATGCATATTCCCATAAGACAAATAGTAATATAAATCTTTGCTTCAGTTTGTTTCGCTTCACTCTTTTCGCTTGTGCGTAATGTGTATCGGTCCAGTGTGTGCTGCTAGACCGATATACACTATTCACAGGCAAATAAAAGTGAAGCGAAGCAAACCAGAGCAAAGATTTCTATTACAATTTGTCTTATGGGAATATAAATCATTGCTTCGGTTTGTTTCGTTTCACTTTTTTTGCTTGTGTGCAATGTGTATCGGTCCAGTGTGTGCTGCTAGACCGATATACACTATGCACAGGCAAATAAAAGTGAAGCGAAGCAAACCAGAGCAAAGATTTCTATTACAATTTGTCTTATGGGAATATAAATCATTGCTTCGGTTTGTTTCGCTTCACTTTTTTTGCTTGTGCGCAATGTGTATCAGTCCAGTGCGTGCTGCTACACCGATACACACTATGCACAGGCAAATAAAAGTGAAGCGAAGCAAAGATTTATATTACAATTTGTCTTATGGGAATATGCATAGTATTTGCGAGCATGAATACCATGCGTATTCCCATAAGACAAATTGTAATATAAATCTTTGCTTTGATTTGCTTCGCTTCACTCTTTTCGCTTGTGCGCAATGTGTATCAGTCCAGTGTGTGCTGCTAGACCGATATACACTATGCACAGGCAAATAAAAGTGCAGCGAAGCAAAGATTTAGATTACAATTTGTCTTATGGGAATACGCATGGTATTCATGCTCGCAAATACTATGCATATTCCCATAAGACAAATTGTAATATAAATCTTTGCTTCGCTTCACTTTTATTTGCCTGTGCATAGTGTGTATCGGTGTAGCAGCACGCACTGGACTGATACACATTGCGCACAAGCAAAAAAAGTGAAGCGAAACAAACCGAAGCAATGATTTATATTCCCATAAGACAAATTGTAATAGAAATCTTTGCTCTGGTTTGCTTCGCTTCACTTTTATTTGCCTGTGCATAGTGTATATCGGTCTAGCAGCACACACTGGACCGATACACATTGCACACAAGCAAAAAAAGTGTAACGAAACAAACCGAAGCAATGATTTATATTCCCATAAGACAAATTGTAATAGAAATCTTTGCTCTGGTTTGCTTCGCTTCACTTTTATTTGCCTGTGCATAGTGTATATCGGTCTAGCAGCACACACTGGACCGATACACATTACGCACAAGCGAAAAGAGTGAAGCGAAACAAACTGAAGCAAAGATTTATATTACTATTTGTCTTATGGGAATATGCATAGTATTTGCGAGTATGAATACCATGCGTATTCCCATAAGACAAATTGTAATATAAATCTTTGCTTTGATTTGCTTCGCTTCACTCTTTTCGCTTGTGCACAATGTGTATCGGTCCAGTGTGTGCTGCTAGACCGATATACACTATGCACAGGCAAATAAAAGTGCAGCGAAGCAAAGATTTAGATTACAATTTGTCTTATGGGAATACGCATGGTATTCATGCTCGCAAATACTATGCATATTCCCATAAGACAAATTGTAATATAAATCTTTGCTTCGGTTTGTTTCGCTTCACTTTTTTTGCTTGTTCACAATGTGTATCGGTTCAGTGCATGCTGCTAGACCGATCAACGCTATGCACAAGCAAATAAAAGTGAAGCAAATCGAAGCAAAGATTTCTATTACAATTTGTGTTTTGATAATACGCATAGTATTCATGTTTGCAAATACTATACGTATTCCCATGAAACGAATTATAATATAAATATTCGCTTCGGTTTGTTTTGCTTTACTTTTCTTCGCTTGGGCGTAGTGTGAATCAGTTTAGCTGCAGCGACCAACATTGGATACAATAATTTGACACGTGGTATATTTATTTTTATGATCGGCTGACAAAATTTCATTATCATATCCAAGTTGGGTGGATTAGTACAGAGCAGTAGCAAAGGACTGATGAATTGGTTAAAATAGTATTTTATGTAATGAAGCGAGCGACAATAGGCCTATTAGAACTTCGCATTAGAGGTTTCATTTTTAGGGCTAATGAAACACACCTGGAAGTTTGAGCACAATCCATGACCCGGAGGCTGATACTCTCCTTGTGAGTGCTACGAATCAGGACACAACTTTATTTATCTTAGCAGCTATCTTCAGATAAATCTCTATGAATCTTTTTTCTGTTATGTAGGACACGCCAAAGAAGCCAAAAGTGGTCGATGTAACGATTCCAAATCGTAAAATCGTTCTCGCATCGTCTCAATCGAATCTATCGTCTCAATCGAATCTTCATATGCGCCACTCGCACTCAGCTGCTCTGGTACCGAGAAAGGCTGGTAAAATTGGAAAAATTGCATCTGCTCCGTCGCAGAAATCCACACCCCTATGCATGGCAAGAGGTTCGACTGATCGATCTCAAGACAATCCGCATAGCGATTCAACCGATGATACGCCCGAGACGGTATAAAATTATTCCGTTCCCTCACTCGCAATTCCTGCAATTGGGAGTTTGCAAGAAATTTTTTTTAAATCATTCGGGCGCATAATGTTAGAGTAAGTCAAAATAATGAGGATATTTTTTTTAATAATGAAGAATATTTTCCGTTCAAACTGATAGATGCACATGTTATAGGCAATTTAATTTCACGGATTTCGATATATGTCGCATCCCACGTCAACTCAGCCACCCCGTTTTTTTTATTGTCTCGAAAAAATGATTCAGTATGGGCATTTCAAAGGACAATATATCCATGACATTTTACCAAAATTTCATCCCCCCACTATTGTTGGTTCTCGAGATAATGATTGATGAAGTCTCAATTTTGTAAAAATCATAAATTCGTAACTACTGATCGGGTTTAAACGATTAAAAAAATAATCTTTTTTATTTTTTTTGCCCTTTTCAAAAAGAAATATGTCATTATCGGATAAAAGCTCATTAGACAGTTTTCGGGGTAAATTAACAAAAAACAATTTTTTCCTCGTCACTGATGCCTTGTTCCATTTTGAAAAAAATCCTGCGGAGTTGTGTATTGCCTTCCTCTATCAGAAAAAAAAAAAAATACTGAGTACAATTCGCATTGGCCCTTTCGTGGAAAAAAAAAATCGAAAAATTTTCCCGAAAACTGTCTAATGAACTTTTCTCCAATGACAGCATATTTTTTTCAAAAAGGGCGGAAAAAATAAAAAAGATTCTTTTTTTAGTCGTTAAAATCCGATCAGCCGTTACGAAGTTATGATTTTCACAAAATTGAGAATTTATTAATCATTATCTCGAGAACCAACAATAGTGGGGGGACGAAATTTTGGTAAAATTTCATGGATATATTGTACTTTGAAATGCCCATACTCAATAATTTTTTCGAGACAATAAAAAGAACGGGGTGGCTGAGTTGACGTGGAATGTCCCATATATAGATATAGCGTAACATGTGTGACGTAATATTGTTGTCGTTTTCAATTCGTTATATTAACAGTAATTTTGATTCAAATAATATTAAAAAAAACGTACTAAATGATTTTTCCCAAACTACCAGATTATGAAATAAAAAAATTTAATGCAAACTCCTAATTATGTATCTCGTACTTCAGCACAAACGGCAACGTGAAGAGAACGATGCGTTGAAGGCTGCAAAAATAAAGATCGCACGGTTAGAAAAGCGGCTGACTGAACGGGAAGAAGGACGTCGCGTCGTAGCACGACCTGTCCAACAAGGTTGTGCTGAAAAATCCGAGCCCGAGAAGGTTCATCGAGAAAGGAAGAACGAAAAACCATCCGCCGTTACTATGCACTTGCCCCTTGCTACGATTGAGAAATCAGCGCGCGCAATTATCAACGCGATAAGAGAACTTTATCCGGGACAAGGGGAAGGCTCCGAAACGATACCAGAAAATGCACCCATGCTCATGAAATATCCCGAAGCGGGACCGGATGGAACCGTGAGTACTACACTGGTTTCAAACAGAGAGAACATTTGAAAAAAATCTCAATTACAAAATACTCGAGGCAATTGTAATGAAATATAAATTAATTGGCAGTACTACGTTATCCCGGGCGTCAAATTTAGACCGGCAATATTATTATTTCGGCAAAAAAAAAACACTGAAGAGTAAAAAAGAATCGATTTTCGACCAAATAACGGTGCTATAGCGATTGAAAGGAAAAAAAACGATTTTTCACTAAATTTCGTTTACTTTCAATTGCTATAGCGCCGTTATTTGATCGAAAATGAAGTGTTTAAATAAATAAATAATTGAAAACATTAAAATATACGCTTGTGAGAGTCGAGGAGGCTCCGCCCCCCGAACCCCTTCGGGGCTTCGCCCCTGGACCCTGGCGAGCCGTCACACACACACACACACACACACACACACCCGCGCGTGCACAAACACGCACACGAATACACACACACACATGCGCGCGCGCAATATGACACAAGTACCCATGAAAAAACCGCCGTAGATTCGAAATTTACCAAATCCACTTTTGTACTTATCATCGCCATAGCGCCGTTACTTAATCAGAAATCGATGTTGTTTTTGTCACGTCCGGAGACTGTAGGAAAATCGAGTGAAGCGTCGAGCGGTAAACGCTAACTCTGTTATTACCCGGATGGATAATAGGTAGTGGGAAAGTATGCTGATAGACCTCGAGAAGTCTTGTTATTCGGACTAGGAATAAATCAATTTGTTATTTAAGGATATGTCAAAGGGATCTAGGATTCTTTAACATGAGATTAAAAGACGAGCAACAATTATCTAGGATGTCTTGTATGCCCGAATTATAGTTTTGGGAGTTTAATATAGGATATTCTCGTAATAGTGCAAAGGGATCTAGGATTATTTACACACTTGAAGTCAATCTACTAAGGGCAAAGGTTATAAAATGAGCAACAATTATCTAGGATGTCTTGCAAACTCAAATTATAATTATATTAAACCAATGCAATTACATAAGATATTATAACGATTGTAAATTTACCTTAACGGAGAGGTGTCGACGTTTATAACTTGTTTTGATGATTCGATGTTATGTTAGTTCGATGAACTCGCACAATTTTCGTAAACTTATAGATTAATTCCTTTTGATAAACACTTGTTCGATGAACTTTAATAATATTGGTAGTTTATATAAACTGAGCAACTCTACACGGAGTCAGTGGTGTAAAATAATCTGTGGTAAATATAACTTTTAAAACTTCTGATAATTCTTATAATGTGAGCCCGGAACTGCGCTTCTGACGCGACTGTGGTTATGACGGAACTGATTTTTGGGCAAAAGGGGTGCCTTTTTATAAGATCGGAATCTAAATAATGGAAGGGATTTGAATTTTCAAATATGGTCATAGAGGTGTAGCTTATCTCCTGCTGAGATGGACTATCTGTATTTTTGAAAGATGTGTGGGTCTCGACTTATTTTTAAAAACGGAAAATAAAATTAAGAAAAAGGAATTTTTAAATTGTAACGTTGTACGTGACATTTTTACTATTGAAGAAGTGTTTCTTTTTGCCGAAATATCAATATCGCATAGTCAAAATTTGGATATCGTAGTATCCTCAATTAATTAAAATTGCTGAGAATAATTATGATCAATTTTCATTTTATTACAATTACTTTAAATGATTGTAATTTTTTGTGAGAAATGACAATCATTTCTACTGATTGTAATTAATTTTTATTTAATTACAATTACTCTGGGTAATTGTGATTTTCCAACAAAAGTTATCATTATTTCGAGTAATTTTAATGAACTGAAATAATGATAATTACTTCGTGAAATTGTAATACAAACGGTAATATGAGTAATTTTTGCCCAAATTTAGTTATTGGCAACGCTGCTGTGAAGGCATTACTCATACATATTATCGAACCCTTGACTAAACCATAACCCACGATTTTCACTTCATCTGACCATGAAGTGAAAATCGTAAACCCTTCCTTAAAGTAAACGCAAATTTGTTGACAGGTGCAAATTTCCCCAAGCTTTTCGATGGATAGCAAATGGTACGAGTTGGCTGCCAACAGCAAGTCTATGAGATTGAGAGCGAATCATTTGATGTCTGGAATGTGGCCGGATAAGAAACAACGATTGAATCTCACGCTCCAGGTGAATGCGGCACTACCTCGTCGAACAATTTCAAGTACCGAGACTCAAAATCTGATATGTAAGTAACATTCCGGATTTTATACATAATATTATTGAAATGTAATTTCCACCTTGATTGATATTTTATAAGAGGAGCTAATATCGGCTTGAATTTGTGCACAGATGCTTGCATGTTCTTGCAATCGCACAGCACAGTAAAAGCTACCGACGAAATGGATCCAGCACTAAAAATGCGAACTTGGATTTCCGCCAAGCTCAAGTCCGAGCGGAGTCGAAATGCTCCCAAGAAGCGGAAGGGAAAAGTCAGTACCCAAACCCAAAATTCAAGTACCGAAGAAGAGACCAGCGACGATTAAAGTGCTGAACTCGTTTCACGAGCATGCACGCGTCTAGAGACAAATTTTATTCAGCATGCTTTTAAAAATGACATTAAAGTGTTTTCAATGCTACTGAATTATATTTTTTGTAGAAATTGATCATAATGATTAACGGCACCATTTAAATAAATTACAACTATCCCGATCCTGATCCTCACAAAATATTAATGTTGGACCACTAAGAAACAGTGCTGAGGCTTGCGAAGGACCTTTCATGGCTTTCTCGCATGCCCTGTAGTTGGAAACCAACATTAAATCCCTACAGCAATGGTTTTTTTTTTACAACGCACATAGAGCAACCGCGAATCGACTACCGGTTGGTTTATATAAAACATCCAACAATAACGGTAGATGAACCTGCAAATATCAACACAGAATATTGGTTCTTCCGTATGGAACTCTAAAAATACTGGAGAACAACCACAGAAGGACTAACAGATGGACACAGAAAAATGGTTGCTTGTAGGTAATTATTCAGTTCTTCCATGGTTGTTATCGGTTCGCTGTATGTGGTTGCAATTGGTTGCTTTATTTTTTTCGATGGTTGCATTTCTGCACAAAACAACTATGTTGCTCTATGGTTCTCTCCATGGTTCTCCAATTTGCTAGGGTCAATCGAAGAGTTCGCATTCGAACTTGTATTTCGAAGGCTCCAAGACCATTCGAAGCATCTCCTTCGAAATGTTCGAACGTAAACTTCGATTGAAATTTCGAGAATACCAAATCTAGGGTTTCATTCGAACGCGTAGGGAATTTTAGGGAGTTCGAACGAAATGGACTTCGAACGAAACTCGAGAATTGGGCCCCTGGACCTTTGTAATGTAAAAGAGAGCAGAAAGAACGGAGACCAATTCCGACCACCCTCGAGAACACACTTTTGTAAGACTGATAATATCCCAAAAAGAATAAAAGTGTTCAATCTTCATTTTTCGTTTTGAGTTTTGATTTACGTATCTGGAAAATTCCCAAGGCGAGCTTTAGCTCCTTGCCAATCGAACCCATTTGAATTAACATTATTTTTAATTGCACGTTTTCCCGCTCGGAGCGTTACAGGTCTAATTGAGCGCGAAAATCCGAGTATTTTTTCTCAAACGCGTATATTATGATACTAAATTATGGTTCAAGTTTAAATTCAAGCATACACAATATGAAGTTAAAATTCAATTACTTTTCTAGCATATCTTTTTTTTTTCTTTTGAGAGAAGCACCACGGCGACTTAATTCCTCTTTTAATTCTTTTTAACCGTCCAGGAAAAATACTTTTCCATTTTGCAACAAAAATTTCGCGTCAAGTGGACTATGGTGGCGTGACCATCATCTCTCTTCTCTCTTCCGTTTCTCGGGCAGCACCGCTCATTCCAACGACCAATGAGGTTGCTTGATGCTCGGCTCGGGATCAATGAGCGTCCTCGTTGAGAAAAAGCCGCGACAGGATGAGAATAAAAAAAGCTCTCTTACCTTTTCCAGCTGCAGCTATCTCGTTTATCATACCTGACCGCAAAATGCGTTTAATTTAGATTTGATATTATAAATAAAGTATATTTTTGTTGCCACCTTAAACCGCTACGAGTATACTTTTATTTTGAACATTATCTCTGCGATCGTGAATTATCACCCGCAGGGGACCAACGATTTTGTGGCGCCACCTGCCTGTTCCCCATTTCTGCTGCGATCCAAGAAGACTACTGCGATCTGACATTCAAAACTACGTATATACATGTACATATATAAATCTGTCATTTAACTTGATTTAACTATATAATTATCGTTACAAAGTAAAAATCGTGAGCTTGCAATAACTCGCGGACGTAATAATCTTGTACGCATGAATGATGAAGAGATCAACGGCAGACTCATTGAACTTTCAATAATGCATTGTCAAAAAAAAAACAATTCTGGTTAAGTGTTTGTTCGCGTTTGTGACTTGTTTGTGTGAATAATGTAAATATACGAAAAAGACGAATACGTTTGAAGACGATTATGGAAAACGCAACCGAGGTAAGCAGCCCTATCGTATCAAAAAAAATAATTTAAAAATTCTCCATTCCATCAACTTTCGAATAAGAAAATGTTATTTCGCCACCCCGCCCCCCCCCCCCCGCTCACCGCTTGCCCAGACGACGTTTAAAGATCTACAAACGGACGAGCGTTTTAAGAGGTTAGAACGCACGTTGAAAATGGTTTTGCTAAAAAATCCTGAGATCAGAGCCACGAATAATATAGATTCAAGCGCTTGGCCGAGTATCTCGAGCATAAATGGCGATAATTTGGACACGAGTTGCGCCGCCATGTCCGTACGTTCGTCCCGAATGGGCAGCGAAGTCGTTTCGTCCAGCATGAATCTCAGAAATTTAATGCTGCACAAGCAAAGATCCCTTGCCCTTGGCAATAAAATGGTTACGTCCAGCGAAAATCAATATCCCATGAGCAAAAATAACGACAGCGTCATGATGCCGCCGCCCAGAACGCCCGTCCCATCCTCGTTACGATCCAAAAGATCGAGCGCGGAGAACGGAAGAGCTCCCCTCTTGAACGTGTCGATGAATATGAACGGCGAAAATGATTTCGCCCAATCCACGCCGAGCGGCGATGTTACCTCAATTCCCAAATGTCCACAATCCCTGGAGCGCAATTCCGTCCTGGTAGCGGTAGATAAAAATGATTATCGGCTCGCCGGCGCTAACGAGGAGTCGAGCCGCGACGCTCGGGCGGCCAAGAGTCGAGAGAGATCTTTCACAAGATGGAGAGTCTTGCTGAACGACAAGGCCCAGCTGATCATAAAAGGGACTCTGGAATGCGGTAAAATTGCCAGGAGCAAGCCCGTGATAAGGAGACTCGACGCTGGAAGCGTCGAGTCTATATTCAAGCACACTTATCGCCTACAGGGAAATCTCGTGGACGAGCGCAATGGTAAAAATCATCGATACAATGATTAATTTGAAAATTAAGAAAAAATAAATCATAAGCGTGAATATTCGAAACTTTTACATCGTTTCCTCATTATTTTATCTCGCACGCAACGATCCGTCTATTAGCGAGTCCAACTTTGGGCTTTTTCGTAGAAGAAGCTTTTTCAGAAAGATAAAACGATGAGGATGCGATGCACGGGTTTTCAATTTGCACGCACTTTCCGCAAATTCGATCTCAAAAATTATTAATTTTTATCGTTTTTTTTAAAGTAATTTTATGTTTACTGCATGAAGATTGCAGAAAATTTGTCCGTCGCATTATTTTATTTCGCTCGCAAGGATCCATCTATGAGCAAGTTCAAATTTGGGCTTTCTCGCGGAGGAAGCTTTTTCAGCATTCATTCATTTTTCAGCATTTGAAGCATTCCGCGAAATCGATCTCAAAAATTCAAAATTTTTACCGTTTTTTCAAAGTAATTTTATGTTTACGACATCAAGATTGCAGAAACTTTGTTACTTTTGGGCTAAATCGAATCACGAATAACCATTGCTCGCATCGTCAATGGATCTTACGATGCTTTAGCGGCATAACTAACATTTTAACGAGCATTAGTGTCCCCTGGTTTTCGAAAAGAATATTTAAAAATTCAAAATTTAAGAAATCTTGAAAGTCTTCAGCGAATATTTTCAAGCTCAATGCCTCCAGGCTTATTTGTGTGTAAAGTGTCGGCTCGATAGTGGTAAATTCGTAGAATTTTGAATAAACTCAAAAAATTTTAATTAATTAATTTTGAATCAACTCAAAAAATTTTAATTAATTAATTTTGAATCAACTCAAAAAATTTTAATTAATTAATTTTGAATCAACTCAAAAAATTTTAATTAATTAATTTTGAATGAACTCAAAAAATTTTAATTAATTAATTTTGAATCAACTCAAAAAATTTTAATTAATTTATTTTGAATGAACTCAAAAAATTTTAATTAATTTATTTTGAATGAACTCAAAAAAAATTTAAAATTTCATAAAATCTGAACCCTTTGATGGATTATAGCTAAATTCAATACCAAACATCCTTGTCTCCTGGCTTATATATGTAAAAAGTATCGGCCCGACAACTAAAAATTTACGAAAGTTAGAGCGAGAGAGAGAGAGAGAGAGCGTACAGACTTTTTTTTTTGAAAACTTAAAAATTCCATAAAATCTGAAATTTTTGAGAAATTTTGACAAAAATTGTAACAAACCATGTGGGTTTACTTTGCAAGGCCAGCACATTCATACATACATACATAAATCCATACATTCAGACATTTTCTCTAAATTTCTTGAATACTCGAAATATTTTAAGCACTCCGACATGAAAACCTCGAAGAGAAAAAAAACTTTTCACGAAAACATAGCTTTCTCCAAAGTAAGCACAAAATCGTAAAATGTAAATTATTTTTTTTGCCACGAATAATTCGTCCATTGTATCGTATTATTACATGGTTGTTACGCATATGAAAAACAGGGAAAACTCAGGGAATTTATTTCCTCCTGGAATAATCAGGGAAAAGTCAGGGGAATTTAGAAAATTCTCGGGAATTTTTCCCGAATTAATTTTTTGCCAGAATTACGAAAAATGAAACCAATTTGAAAAAAAAAAAAACTGAAAAGTATAAAAATAAATATTTTTTTATATTTTTAATATTTATATTATTATTTATTATATACAACAAAAGTTACGTCAGTGCCAAACAATGAAAATTTCAAAAACTAAAAATTAATTTACACCGAAGCTCTAAAGCGCCGCTTCTGCATTCGATTTGTCGATACGCAACTACACAATTATTATTATAGATAAGTGTATATTTATTTTTCATTTATTGACACCCACATAAAAATTTCCGTTTATAATAAATTAAAAAAATTTTTTTTTTTAATTAAAAAAAAAATATCGATACTGTCTATTTATTCCTAAATACTTAATTCGTAATTTTTTTTTTTTTCAAATTATAATATATAAAATTTTCGGACGATTCAACGTTGAATATTGCGGAATTTTTTTTTTTATGAATAGCTTTATTTGGTCACCAATGATGATATTCAGTCGGGGTAGGCTGAAAAAGTCGAATAAACAAATAAATAAATAAATAAAATCAGTTTTTCCATTTTATCTTGAAAATTGTTGATCTTAGAGAAAAATTTCCTGTACAAAAATCGTAGCTTATGAAAAGATTGATCTTTTACGTTCTATACATTTTTTGTCTAAAACCATTTTTTTTTTTTTTTCGAGAAAAATGTGATAATGCTCCATCTATCGCGCTATGTTCGTTGGATAATGCTTTATGATTGAAAATCCTTTTTTGCTATATACGGGAAAGCTGCGGATGCATTTTTAAGGTCCCTTATCGTCTAGACGTAAACAAAGCGGAGAACAAAAGCGATAAATAAATTTAACAAAAAAAAGAATAATAATTTTCAAAAGCAAAAAACAACAAAAAAAAAATACATAAATTGATTAAAGGCGTGTGTATAATCGTTTCAATAAATAGTTTAAAACATAAAAATATCTCTGCTTCGTTGTCTGATTCGTTTTCTGCTTTCTTTACGTCTATATAAGCAATAAAGGGCCTTCAAAATTTACCCACACTTTCCCGTGTATAGCAACAAAGGATTTCGTCGTCATCCATAATCATGAAATAGCTTCTAACATAACACGATAGATACAGATATAGTAAGAATATTTTCGCATGAATATCCACCGTGTATACAATGTATACGGTAAATACGCGTATTTACATAAATTCAATTTATTTATCGCTTTTGTTCCTTGCTTTGCTTACGTCCGGACAACAAGGGAACTTTCAAAATGCTCCCACAGCTTTCCCGTATCAACAAAGAATTTCATCGTCATTCCCAATCATAAAGCAGCGTCTAACGAACATAGCGTGATAGATCGAGCCTTATCCCATTTTTCTCGAAAAAAAAAAAATGGATTTAGACAAAAAATGTATACAACATAAAATATTAATCTTTTCATAAGCTACAACTTTTGTAGGAAACATTTTTCTCTAAGATCAATACTTTTCAAAATAAAATTGAAAAACTGATTTTATTTATTTATTTATTTATTTATTCAACTTTTTCAGCCTCCCCCGACGTAATATCATCATTTACAACCTAATAAACGAGAAAATCGAAGAAAAAAAAAATGTTTAGGCTCATTTTTCGGAAAAGTGACTAAACCAAAGAATTACCTTTCAGTTTTTTTTTTTAAATTTTTTATTTTAATATTTAACATTTTTTTAATTCGAAAATCTGGAAAAGTCAGAGAATTTCCGAGTCAATAATGCGTAACGATCATGCATTATCATTGATATACCATCGAATTATATTTCCATTAGCGGACTCGATTCTCGAAATGACCGAATCTTTTTTTTTTTTCCAATCAGCCGCGCAAAAAGAATTTTTATTCTCCCTTTAGCGTAATTTTCATTTCGCAGAACTGCCGGATTACGTGAGCGGTAAATTTTACAACGGTTTCCCGGACGATTGGGAAAACGTTTGTCAGATATGGCGTAATTTCGTGAACAACGGAAGCCGTTTGAGTTTTCGATGGCCAACTCCGATATCCGACAGCGACGACGAGATAAAGACCGAAATAACGGAAATTTCGTATCGTCCGAGATACGAGAATACGAAAATATCTCCGCGCAAGCGTGCGAGATCCTCGAAGCAATTGTCGCCGTTTTCCTCGCCAATTGCGAATAACGAGAAGAATTTCGACGAGAGTCGGTGCAATTGCGCTCGCGTCAGCGTTCATCCTGGCGGGAATTCTCTCGAAAATTCGTCGCGATCGTCGGAAAATTTGACGAAAAGTGGGCGCAGCGACGAGTCCGTAGTGGCCGATGCCAGAATTGAGAAAAATAAATCGTTCCGCGACACGAACAGCTCGAATTTCGATAGAAAACGCCGAGTAATTGGCAATTCATTGAAGGACATAATACAGGAGGACAAGCTCAATATAATAATCGAAAATTTGACGAATAAAAATTGTTCCCTCGATTATATTAAAAAAATCGTCGAAATGTTCGATTGCATGAGATATCTGGTCTCGTATGAATCGACGCAATCGAATGATTCGGCAAAATATAACGAAGAAATTAGCGATCGCGACGATAAATCGCGCTGTCCGATCGCTAATTCCGAAGATAACGAAAAACGATTGATCGAAATTTCAAATAAATCAAATATAATGAAAAAAATTGATCGACCCAACGATGATGCTCGAAGAAAATTAACGATTAATGATTACGAGGACAGCAGCAGCGAGTCCGAGAGCGATTATTGCGACGTGAGAAGAAAAAAATTCTTCGATTCGCGTTTACGCGAAAAAATTCACAAATCTCAAGAATTCAAGGATAAGCTCTCGCGTTCATTCATTAAAATGAAGCAGCGTTATCGAAAATCCCCGAGATCCATCGCGGAGTCGCGCGAGGCCGAAAATTTCCCCGCGCCGCTTATCAATGGCAAAATAATCGATTCGAGTCGTCTCGGGGAGGAAAAATTTCGCCCGAACGAGAGAACGAAACGTCGAAAGGATTCGCGCGACGAGGCCTCGTCGAGTCCGAAAAAATTTCGCGAAACGACGAGAGATTTTCCGGATGCTGGGAATCCTCGCGATTCGAGTATAAGTATAACGGAGGACGAGAACGAGGAGCGTTGCCGTGAATTGGCGAGAATCAGCGAAACGAGGAGAGAAAATTACGACTCGAGTGTAAGTATAACCGAGGACGAGAGATCCGATGATCGGAGAATTCGCGAAAAGCTCGAAGCTTCGAAGCAACGTTCACCGGCAAATTTGCGTCTCTCTGATCGGCCAAATTCATGGAAAACATCGACGAATCACGTCGAGCCCATGACGACGATCGATGAGTATCATGAAAATGGCAACGATTCAACGACGACGAAAAGTATCAACGATCGGACCGAATCGAATCGGATCGGATCGGATTTTTTGTCCGAGCATCGGGAAAATTCGACTCGAACCGCGGACGTGAAAAGCGAAAAGAACGATTCGCGTCGAGGGACGATCGTCGAGGAAAAAACGAATAAAACGTTTACCGACGAAGCGGCGAACGTTGACGAGCCTCAGCGAGATTCATCGACTCGTCATCTCACACCGATGAAAGGAAAAATTTTGCAAACGAAAAAAAAGCCCATCGTGATAAGCTCCGAGATCGTTAATGTCGATATTCGGGGTTACGATTTGCCGTGCGCGAAAAATGTCAAAGATACGAGCGTCGATGATGAATCGACGATAATTCTTCACGATCGATCGGCTCGCGAAGCGAAAAGTACGTCGAACGATCGAACGATTGCGACGAATCGATTGCCGGAACGCGCGAAAATTGCGGCCGCGAAATCAGCGAGGCACGAGACGAGCGAGGATGTCAAGGATCGTCGCGAGGACGATGCGAAAATGAGAAAAACGAATCTGGCGAGTGTCGAGTCGGCGGGAATCGCTGAAAAATCATCGATCGCGATATTTGGATCCGAAGAGAATCCCAAAAAACTTACCGGCTGGGTACCCGCTGTTATTTGCGACGACGACGATGGCTCCGAGTGTCGTTTGATCTTCGAGGGTAAATTAATCAAGTAAGTTTTTTTTTTTTTTTTTTTTAAATAAAAGTACCCGATCGTATTGTAAAAAATTTCAATTCTTTTGTTCTCCAAGAAATTCAACGTAAAAAAAAAAAAATATTCCATCATTTGTAAATCAATTTTTATTCATTTTTGTGTTTTAAATTTTTACAAACCTGAAAATTCAATAGAATTGAAAAAAAAATGGTTTATTTCTTAAAATTTGATAACAAATACTTATCTTCAGCTTTGTAACAATAATTTTGTGGAATTATTTTATTGCTGAAGCTCAGTTTTTTGAAGACTCGAGATTTTTGAATTTCTTCAGATTTTTATTTCACTGTGACGCAATAAAAAGGGTTTTTATAATTGAGAACTTGCTGTATCGGATAATCGAATACAATGTCCTGTAAGTTTTAAGGCCGTCCTCTAGTTTCTCGGCTGTTTTTTTTATGGCTTTTTCAATAATTTTTTTACGGGCAAAGCATCGAAATAATCAATCTCATTATTTTTGCATAATCTTTATTAACATTTAAATAAGCTTTACAAATTTTTTGAAGTCAAAATATATAATAGAATAGCAGTTATAGTGGCCGACAGGAAGACATCAAGTAAAAGAGGTGCTTGACGGTGACCAAGATTGCGGCTGTTCTGCTTATCCGAAATCAAAAAACCAAACGGCATTTTAATCTTCATATTCAAGACTAGCGATTGAACTAGAGTGAATTCTAAATTACAAAAATTGACTTTTTTATACACTTTTGAAAATTACATTCTATTTTTTACTCATTTTTTCTTAAGTTTTTCGCTCGTACGAAAAAAACTATCGAAGCAATCATGATAATCCTAGTTCAATCGCTGGCTTATAACATATTAAAGATGCTGTATAAATTTGAACAAGATCGGTGCAATAGTTTCTGAAATATCGTGGTTACCGTTTCGAAAAATGGTGTTTCGAGAAAAACGCGTTTGAACTGCTATTCTATTATATATTTTGACTTCAAAAAATTTGTAAAGCTTATTTAAATGTTAATAAAGATTATGCAAAAATAATGAGATTGATTATTTCGATGCTTTGCCCGTAAAAAAATTATTGAAAAAGCCATAAAAAAAACAGCCGAGAAACTAGAGGACGGCCTTAAGACTCGAAATATCCTTGCAAAATTTTTTTTATTACGATATACCCGTCTCTACGGGCTTCATTGGTAAAATAGACTTGAAAAAAAGAAATGTCAGCCACAAATGCTAATTGAATGATCGAAAAATCGGTTTTAACGAATGAAAAAAAAAAATTACTTAATGTATTTTCCCTGTTGGTTAAGGATGGTCCTCTGTTATAGCGATATAGCGTCGTCGACTTTAGATTTTTACAGACTATCAGTAATTATCCGTCAAACGTGTGTGCAAAGATTCAATGAGATTAGGAGCCTCGTTTTCGAGATATTAAATGTTTAAAAAAACATTATTTAACATGGATTCTTATGGCCACGCATGAAAAACAGGTTCCAATTGTTCTGTAATTCACGAACTTGAAATTCCAGTACCTTAAAAAAATTGTATGAGCTAGTTCTGTAAATAATAAAATCGTGTGCGAAAGCTCACCTCAATTAGGAGCATTTTCGTTGAGTAATTAAATGTGACATATTTGAAAATGCTGCAAAAAAGAGGCGTTCGTTGTCGATTTCAGACGCGACGGACAATGTTGACGAACTCAACTTGTCGAATTAGGCTTTTTTTTCAGAATTAAATACTGGAGTTTTTTTTCAGCGTTTTTTCATAGTAAATGGCATAAATAATAACTCATAAAATGTGGATTATTATCCCTCTCTATATTTTGGCAAGGGAAAAATAGAAACAATGAAAATTTGGCACTTTTTGTGCTTCAACTCGAAACGCTGCTCAAACTATACGTAATAGAGTAAAATTGCTCATAAATAATTTTCTAGCTAACTAAATTCTCTGCAAAAAAGTCCCCGACGGCATAGATCTAAAGTTAATAATTGAGGCGTGGGAGGAGTCCAAAGTTGTAAAAATAATTTTCAAAAAACTATTTAAGGCGGCCCATCAGTGACAGCACTAGTCAAAAATCGTGACGTGAAAAAAAATCATAAACCTATCATAATATTTTCTAAATACTCTGTCTAAATAAAATTTATGAATTTCGATGACGTTTCCCGTGATATTTTATTCATAATTTATTATAAATAATATAAATAAAGTCTCAACTGACAAAAGTATTTAACGCTGTCAGAGCGATCAAGTCAAAAACGATAGCTGATATTCATATGTTTCCTCGCGTGCAGAATGACAGACATATATATTGTATCCGAGATTTGCACACACGATGACTTTCGCGATTAAATTTCTCGGGAAAATCCCTGGCAAGACACAATTTTTTAAATACCATTGGAAAGTTCACGATTTCATCTTTCAATACTCAAAATTTGAATAAGAACTCTCGTCTTTATCAAAAGATATCATGTCACTTCCGGTGAAAATGGAATCAACTGCCATAAGACCCATGCTAAAATAGGTAATTTTAAATTACTCGTTCGCAATAATTTGCCTGGCAACATACCCTGAAATTTTGAGAGAGCGTTCATTGCATCTTAGATAACACTCTCCCGAAGTTTCATTCGTATCGCCGGTTTTTTAATTCACTGATGAGCCACCTTAAAGTAGGTGGCTTTGTTTGAATTTAGTTATAAATAAAGTTTTTTAGGCGGTTTCTCATTGTCTCCAGTTGACGAATGAATTTTTATACATTTTTAATTCAACGCTAACGCGGTGATATGTAATTTAACAACTAAAGGATCTACTATTCTGCAATTCCACAAAAATCACACTGCCTCGTCATGCCACTTCGGACACCTCTCACTCATCCGCTATTGACTTTTCATAAATCCTGTCGCAGACTTTTTTATAGAAAATTTAATTTTCTACAAAATTGTTTTTTTGCAATTTTCTCTCTACCGATTTTCTCGATGCCGAAAACTCAACTTGTCAAATCAGGCTTCTTTTTTTCAAAATAAAATCCTCGAGTTTTTTTCAGCGTCCTTTCATAGTAAATGGCATAAATAATAACTCATAAAATGTGGATTATTATCCCTCTCTATATTTTGGCAAGGGAAAAATAGAAACAATGAAAATTCGGAACTTTTTATGCTTCAACTCGAAACGCTGCTCAAACTATACGTAATAGAGTAAAATTGCTCATAAATAATTTTCTAGCTAACTAAATTCTCTACAAAAAAGTCCCCGACGGCATAGATCTAAAGTTAATAATTGAGGCGTGGGAGGAGTCCAAAGTTGTAAAAATAATTTAAAAAAAAACTATTTAAAGTAGGTGGCTTTGTTTGAATGTAGTTATAAATAAAGTTTTTTAGGCGGTAATGGCTTTCTCGTTGTCTCCAGTTAACGTATGAATTTTTATAAATTTTTAATTCAACTATATATATATAATCAATATGTAATTTAACAACTAATAGGTCTACTATTCTGCAATTTCACAAAAATCACACTGCCTCGTCACGACACTTCGGTCACGTCTCACTCATCCGCTATTAACTTTTCACACATCCTGTCGCAAACTTTTTTATAGAAAATTTAATTCTCTACAAAATTATTCCAGTGCAATTTTCTCTATCTTGAATAGTTCAAACAGCGTTTGGAGTTGAAGCTCGGAAAACGTGAATTTTGATTTTTTTTGCAACATAAACGTTCATATTGCAAATATTTACAGTATATATAGCTATACAATTTCTATACATTGTTATCGATGCCATTCGCCATCGAACAGCGTTAAAACTTCACAGTCCTAATTCTGATTTCGAGAACATAAATTGACTGGCCGAGATGAGTGAGAATTTGACATTCACACCACTTAGCCCCTTTCCTGTGTATAAGCACAGGGACCTCTCTCGGGTGACTCGTCCCGCAAACAAACAGAGGAACATCCTTAACATTCTCGTTGCTGGTGTCAATCACCCTTTGTACGTTTAATGCTTGCAGCGAGGCTGGCCACGTTGTAAATCGAAAATTTACAACTGATTTCGTAAAGCGAAGACTAAGTCCAAAATTAATCGAAACGTATGATCACGTCTTCTATCAGCTCGACGGTGACTTGCATGACACTAAACACGGTAAATGAAAAAAAAAAATAAATAAATAAATAAAAGTAATCAGGATTCGTCATGCAAGCGCGACACTATTGATAATCTCAATTTTATTTTTGTTTTTCTCATGCTCAGTCGTGCCGAAAGATTTGGTCAAATTATCCCGCAACGGTTGTCCCATTAATATAAATAATTTCTGCGAAAAATGGAAATTCTTGTCTTCGGGTATGAGGAACCAAATTTTACTCAAGATTGCTCATGGAATTATCGTAATTTCTCGATGAGCATGAAAAATAGCTATGCACTTTTTTTTAGGAAACAATGAAAATCCGAGACAGCAACGATCACACAATACGTCGGTTGACTGTCTCAGTGTACCGAAAAGCTCCCGAGGACGACGTATATTGCCCCCCTTGAATTATTGGACTGGTAAATTAAATTTAAAAAATAAATAAAAAAATCCATAGTACATATTTTTTAAATTATTCTCGCGATTACAGGCGAAAGGATTGCCACGAAGGGCAATGAAGCGGTTTACAGTCCAGGAAATTCTAAGCAGTCTTCCTTCACCTCGTCGTTTGGAAAGATCAACGAGGAAATCATTGCTGCTGAGAGACGTTCACCGAGAGCGCGCGCTAGTCGCGTTGCAAATAACGAGGCAAGAGAAAAATTAACGGACCGATCCAGCGCGAATGGAGCCAAGAAAAAGGTATGGGATCTCGATGTAAATTTATAATTTTAGGAAAATTACGAAACTTTTTTCGTCCAATTTTTTGAGTTTTTTGTTGTTTTTTTTTTTTCCCCCGACTACTTTGCGCGATCAAGAGCGTAGACAAAATATCGTCTCCTACGGCGGCTAAATCGTTCACGAAAAAAGCATCGGATACTCGCGGATCTCGGGCAATGAGAAGCAGGAAAAAAAAATTGACGAGAAAAACGGAGGACTCGACGAGCGAGTCTGACGAGGGTGAAAAAAAAAGAAAAATCGTGCTCAGGGTAAGATCTTCTTGGTGTACGAATACAATTTCTTTTTTTTTTTTTTACACATTTTTGCGTAAATTCTGTGTTCTTCGTTGGGGTTGATGGTTTTTTTTTTTTTTTTTTTTTTTTAGAAACGAAAAACGAGAACGAACGATCAAGTCCAAAAAATCGATACGACGTCGCCGAGAAAATTGAGAAACTCCGGCAGAAATACAACGTCGTCCCAGAGTCTCGAGCAGGTATGTCGGCGATATTGCCCATTGGCCAATTTTTTTGGAGCATCGAAGATGGGCAGCGTCAAAATAATGTTGAGAAAATAGGTTTTTTTTTTTTTTGCTTTTTAATAACGGAAAAGCATTTTGAAAGATCAATCTTTAATACTATCAATTTTTTTTCCAAAGATTATTCATTATTATTTTGCAAAAAAATAATTCTATACATCGGTTTTTCGTTCAAAATAGAATTGGATATTTCTCTTTACTTTGGAAAAAAAATTTCTTCATTTTGCTTCCTCGTAGAGAAAGCTTCGCTTTAGTGAATTTTTTTTTTTTTCGTTTTCAATGACAATGTGTTCGAAATGTGCCAAAACGTCGAGAAATCAAATTTAGAAAAAAATGTCCAGAAAACTTTCGAAGCAATCGCGAGCAAACTTTGCACAGAGCTCGAGCACGAGATCCCCTTTGATTTTTGAAATTTTCGCCGCAATCTCCAACGGGTGTGCACCGTTTTACATGATTTTGAATTTTTTCAAAAAATATCTGTGATTTTCGTAAATTTTCATCTATCGGCTCGAAAATTTTTACGCGAATAGGTTAGGAGACAAGGATATTTGGTATCGAATTAGGCAAAAATCGCTCAAGGTATTCGGATTTCAAATTTTGATTTTGAATTTTTTCAAAAAATGTCAGTGACTTTTGTAAATTTTCATTTATCGGCTCGAAAATTTTTACGCGAATAGGTTAGGGGACAAGGATGTTTGGTATCAAATTTGGCGAAAATCGCTCAAGGGATTCGGATTTCAAATTTTTATTTTGAATTTTTCCAAAAAAAAGTCGGTGACTTTCGTAAATTTTCATTTATCGGCTCGAAAATTTTTACGCGAATAGGTTGGGGGACAAGGATGTTTGGTATCAAATTTGGTGAAAATCGCTCAAGGGATTCGGATTTTAAATTTTGATTTTGAATTTTTTCAAAAAATGTTTGTGACTTTTGTAAATTTTGATATATCGGCTCGAAAATTTTTACGCGAATAGGTTAGGGGACAAGGATGTTTGATATCAAATTTGGCAAAAATCGCTCAAGGAATTCGGATTTTAAATTTTGATTTTGAATTTTTTCAAAAAATGTCTGTGACTTTGGTAAATTTTCATTTATCGGCTCGAAAATTTTCACGCGAACAGGTTGGGGGACGAGGATGTTTGGTATCAAATTTGGCAAAAATCGCTCAAGGGATTTCGGGTTTCCAATTTTTATTTTGAATTTTTCAAAAAAAATTTCTATAATCTCCAACTTCCGCAAATATATTTGGCTATCGGGCGGAAATTTTGTACATTATTAGGTTACAGGACAAAAGTGAGTGGCACTGAACGTCACAAGAATCGCTCGAGGGTTTCAAATTGAAAAAAAAAATTTGAATTTAAAAAAAAATCTGTAGTCCCTTTATTAACTTGCACAAATTTTAAGATATCGGGCGCTTAATTCGAAGCTTATTTTCGACGCAAAAATAATATTTTAAACGGCGATTGGCATTAAATTTTGGAAAAATCGGTAAAAAATTTCAGGCTTTATTACATTTAAAAACAAAACTATCAATGTTATTGAAAAATTAGAAACTTGCACGTTTTTTTTTAATAACTTTTTGTAAAAAATAACGATCGTTACTATCTCCTTTTCGTTGCACGAAGAGAAAAATCCTTTGAGTCATGAAGAACAGGATCGATGCAAGTGAAATTGCCAATAATGCCGATAACTCAAAATAATTAATAACCATCAAATGTCAGAAAATGTAAACTTTTTTTTTTTTTTCGTTTTCACTTTTCAATCTCGTCAATATTTGACAATTGTTTTGTCAATCCTTCAATCGTTTTGTAAATTCGCGCAGGGCGTTGTAAAAAATTCGTAAATTCGAGCGAGAAAACGCAAAATTTTGAAGCAAAAGTTCTTTCAGAGCACGAGTTCACGTCCGAATTCGTTTGAAAAACCGGACGAAACGGAGATTAAGGCAAAATTGAGAAAACGACAGAAAATAGATCGGGACGAGACGAAGATTTTCGTGGCTGGAGCTTCGAAGCGGTGAGAGTTTTACGGATAAAATATTTCGTCTCGTAATTGACGCGATTATAATGAAATATTTTTTTTTTATATTTCACAAGATCAACGACGAGAGGATCGTCGGAGGTAACGTGCTCGTTCTACAAAAACGTTCCTTTTCACGATGGCGATTTATCGGAGGATCAGCTATCAACTATTTGAGCGCGTTAATTTAAATAATCATTCCAAGATCTTTATATTAAACGTTAATTGTAAAATATCAATTATTTCATTATTATTATTATTATTATTATAAAAAAAAAAAAAAACAAGATATTTAGGGAATGATTCATCGAGTATACGTCATTTAATATCACTGTCAAGCCATTGTACAAAATATATGCGAATGTGTTGCCCTTACGGTGTAAACGAACGTAACAAACATTTTTTTTTAACAATTCATTCGAATATTACAATGGACTCCCCCCTCGCGCATATTCGCCGAAAACGTGGAGGAAGAAATAATTTTTTTTTATTCTTTCGCCTCCCAAAATCCAAGCCAGTGGGCCTCGAACGTGCGAGCGCAATATTACAATTTTCATTATAACGCGGTGCTAATTCGCACTGATAATTCAATACTTTCGAGGACCGACGTTCTCGCTTACGAAGAGACCAGAGAGAGTTTTGCATTCCTCAAAACGAGCTACAGAAACTTTCTTCGCATTGAAATTCATTTTTTTCAATCTATATATATATATATATATATATATATATATATATATATATTTTTTCACGTGATGCGTCATAAATCTAAATTGAAAAAAAAAAAAATTTATTCATCGATATACGATCGGGGAAGAATTATTCGATAAATTCTATGGTGACAATCAAATCTGAGCTTTTTCAACAAATTTATCCTCGATTCGTTCAACGTGATGTGTCTCCAAATTAAAAAAAAAAAAATAAAAAAAAAAATAAAAAAAAAAACAAACAAACAAGGTTGCGCTAATTTCAGCGCAGCATGCTTAAAATGTGATGTAAAAACGATTTCGCCTCTGCTAAGGCCCATCCATGATTCGACAATTTTTATGTACAATTCGACAATTTTTTCTCAATTGCTGGCGCAAAAAACAAAAAATGGAAAAAAAAATGTTGCATTTTTTCTTTGCTTCGCATCTAGTCTGGATTTGCACAAAAAAAAAACAAAAAAAAAAAACAAGCAGCGAGAAAATTGAATAAAACGTCAGACGTGAAATAAATTAAATATCCGAATAAAATTTTAAAAATAAATATCGTTGGACATGGATTTACGTAAGGTGCTCGCACAATTTTGAGAGAGCGCCTGTGATAAATTAAAAAGAAAAAAAGAAGAAAAAAAAAAACAAATTGTTGCAATATTTGTAACGGACTAGTGAAATTATGAATTTCGGCAATTTTCTTTTTTTTTTTTTACTTACGTCGCGAATCTAACGTACGCAAAAAAAAAAAAAAAAAACATTGTATAAAGCTGAAAAAGCCATAAGATGGCTTTTGGATGTTGCAATTTTTTTTCAAAAAAAAAAAATGCACTAATGACCGGAGGGGGGAAGAAGTACAAAACTCGCTGTAGTCTCCCCTCGATGCGAATAAATAATTATTAATTTATGATAAAAATTAGAGTAGCTCAATCCCATTTGGCGAATCCCTGCCCGATCTCTTTGTAAGTAAATATTATTTACAACTCACAAGTGGAATCGTATGGGAGCTACGATGAAATTGATTTAAGAAAAAAAAAAAAAAAATCAAACAAAAAAAAAAGGTCGATGTAAAATCAATGATAAAACTAGTTCGATTCCTGCTGGAAAAAAAAAAAAAAAAAATCAACTTTCTGTAACAATTTCGGTGATAACGAAATTTTCACTTTCCAACCCGATGAAATTGTTATCTCGACGTTTGAGTGCAAAAAAACGCGATAATATTATATACTCCATTATCATTCGCTATGAAAGAACATGATTTTTCACCCTGTTAGCTCTCGTCGTAGAGGGGAGTTCCGTCTCCGCTCAGCGACATACTGCGAGGACTCGAATTCGTATGCGGCGTACCGCGCGGTGATTTGTACGACGGCGTTCGGGCCGACGGTGGTCGATTGCGCGGAGTTGCCCGCCCCGATGAATCCTCGTATACCCTCGGAGTTTTTCGAGAATCGTCGTAACGTGGCGTGGTATTTCTAAAAATTGGGGGAAAAAAAAAAACAAAAAAAAAACAAGAAAGAACATTCGCAAAATTGAATTTTTACAAATTATTCATTAAGGGTGAATAATTAAAGGGGTAGTTTTTTTGCGATTTCGCAAAAAGCAAGCCAGGTTGGCCGCAGAAAAAAAAAAGCAAAAAAATTCCCTGACTTTCCGCTGAAAAAATACCCAACTTTGCCTGACTGAAATCTGAATAGAATAGAAGGGTTGATGGACCAATGAGTTTTTTTTTTTAACCCGTCAGAATTGGGTTTGGAAAATATTTGCATATATATTTATTAGGGTGTTTGAAAATAATTTTTTTTATTATTTTTAATGCTTCCACCCCTCAAAACTTGAGTTTTTATGAAAAAAAAAACATCCTCGCGAAGAAGATTTTTGTGGCTTAAGCGGAAGCCGCGCCCCGCTTATTGGACATTTCTAATTATAACAGCCAATCAACGTCTATGACGAAATTTTTGGAAGGAAAAATTTGGAATCATGGGGATTATATTTCAAATAAAAAGAACCTTTGATGATTTAAAAGTTGTAAAGGATATTGCTGAACGTAAAGTAGCTTTGTGCGCGGAATTTAATTCATTATTAACCAAGGATAGAGTTAAAGCGCTATATATACTTTTAGTCGCTGATTTTCACCGAAAGACGCATGCCACGTGTAAAAAGGCATCGTTGGCATCAATCTTTACCGAAAATAAATAAATAAATGACATTTTGCGTTTTTTTTTGCATAAAGTCATAGCGGAAAAAATGTTAAAGCTCAATAAATTTGCTTATATATCATCTTCCCCGAGACCAATGATTTCCTATTTCAGCAAGAGAATAAATAACCATGGAGTACGTATTTGAGTCAAGAAAAAAAATTATAACGAAAAAAAAAAATTTCACCAGATACAAATTGTTTGTGACAATTTATAAACAATTTTTAATCGACAAATTATTGTTGTAAACAAAATCGATATAAATTTTTATTCAGAACACGATGGTGTCAACTGAAAATTGTTTAGAATTTTTTATAAAAAATTAGAAATTAGGAATAAACAAAAATCTGTTTAATGAAATTTTTTTTTTCTTAATTCGAAATACAATTCCCATGGTCTCAAATTTTTCCTTCCAAAAAGTTCGTCATAGACGTTAATTGTCTGTTATAATTAGAAACGTCCAATGAGCTGCGGCTTCCACTCGAGCTACAGAACTCCCCCTCTTTGAAGGGGATATTTTTTCTATTATTAATTTGATTTTCTATTTATCGATAATATCGGGAAAATAGAGATTTATTCAAAATTTATATAAACCATATGAATTTTAATTAAACTTTATCCGATGTGATTTGTTATTTCAATTTTCGAAGAAAAAAAACACGTTTTTGTCGTTTTGAAATGGAATTTTTGAGTTTCAAGGAGTGGGCCTGAGGGAAAATGCAGCCGAACTCCGATAATTAATTAAATAAATTTTCCAATCGCATTCTACAAATCAAGAGCTCAATGCAATTATATAAATATAGATTTGGTTTTTTTTTTTTTTTTTTTTTTTTTAAATACTTACGAAGCTCTCGGCGTAGTTTGCTTCAAGCGCGCCCACGCTTCGGCAGCTTTTTTCCAGTCCATGGGATCACCGGAGGAATTTATCAACGGAGGCGTGGGCCGATGCGACGGTGTCGATCTGTGATGGACACCGGCGGTCGGCGGCGGAGCCGGATGCAAGAATTGTCCCTGATGCTGATTCGGCGTTTGCTGGCCGTATCTCGGTGTCGGCTGAGAATGATGCGGCGTATGATGAGGGGTCTGATAAGGCGTCATGAATGGCGTTTGGCCCGATGGCGTGTACGGTGTATTCGGATATGTGTGAATTCCACCGTATCCGGCCGACGCGGCGGTTCCCGGCGTATGAGGCGGATAATGATGGGGCGTTTGATTGGCCACTTGCGAGAGCGAGTGAAGCATGTGATGCGGAAGATTCTGAGCTACCCTCTGTATTGTTTCTTGATTAACGCCTGAGAAACAATATTTTTTTGTTCATTTCAAATCTTCGTTATTATCAATTTGATGCTAAATTTGTGTTTTTATTTTTTTTTTTTTTTCACGTTTCAGCATTGAATTTTTGATCCTCGGGGGGGAGTTTTTTTTTTATTAATAACTAACAGGATACGAATTGGCAATTAAAAAATGGATACAAGTACGTGAAATGTAAATATAATATTTTATATATCGCGTGGCTCACCGCTAACGACTCCCGGGGTATTGTGATACGGCGTTCTGGAAGTAGCCGCGCCGCGCGGTGTACTCGGCGTGGATTGACCCGGCACGGGATCCCTAAAGTGCTTTTTGAACCAGCTAAAAAGATCGCCGACCCTGGCGAACATTTGACCCCGGAATCTAAAGCCGTCCGGCGAAACCGTCACGTACTCGTGACGACAGTTCGAGCGTGGCAGGTAGGAGAGCAAAAATTTTCCCGGATAATTCTGTAATGCGCGCGTGGGGATTCGTTAGTCAAGTTGGCTCTTGGCATTTTTCGTCAAATCTCGCTGGGCTGATAAAAAAAAATACGACGAATGGCAGGGTTGAGGTTACTCGCGGCGTGCTTGCAAAGTTTTACATTCTTTCAGCGTTCTGACGTTTCGCACTTTGAATGCTCGTAAACTTTTTACAATTTAGTACAAAAAAGCGACGAACGAAGCTGTAGCGGCTTGGCTCTTTTCAAATTTTAATGCTCGGAAAACTGAGATCAGCGAAGAAAATTTTGCTGAATCGATGCAACATTATTGAAGATTCTGATGAAAAATCAAATTTATTTACCGTACCGTATAATTAAAAAAACGGAATTTAACAAATGTTTGCGAGTATATCTCGTATATAAATAATATCTCGAAAAAATTACTTTAACCCTTCGTTGCCATACCGGGTCAAATTGACCCGGAGAAGCAATTTATTCTTTGCGGGACACAAAATAGGTGGTTCAACGGAAGGATTAAGAATGTTCCTTTTTTTGTTTGCGGGACGAATCATCCGAGGGGTATGCTTTATACGAATGGAGGAGTGGTGCTTCAAATCCTCACTCATCTCGGCTCTCGAAATCAGAATTAGAACTTTGAGGTTTCTATTCGATATGAACAGAAACCTCGCCATACTGAATCCAATATGGCGACCATAATTTTGAAAAATCTTTTAATCCGGCGAATCATTGTGAAATTGGTGTTCAGGGGGTTTTTCGACTCGCGCGACACGAATTCGATGTTGTTGGATCAAAACGAGATCTAGTACTAGTTTACATATCCCAAATCTTTCGGAAAAAACCTCCGGCATTGGCTGTTGAGTTACTTTCAAGACCCTAAGCGTGCCACGAGAAGGCTGCACGGTAGAATTTTACACTTTATTCTTTTTTTGTCTTTTTAAATAATTTTATACTTTTTTTTTATACCTAAGAAAATATGGATTAATTCTGGTAATTTTACACTTAATTCTCTTTTTTTTTGTCTTTTCAAATAATTTTATACTTTTTTTTTATACCTAAGAAAATAAGGATTAATTCTGGTAATTTTACACTTTATTCTTGTCTTTTTTTGTCTTTTTAAATAATTTTATACTTTTTTTTTATACCTAAGAAAATATGGATTAATTCTGGTAATTTTACACTCTATTCTTTTCTTTTTTTGTCTTTTTAAATAATTTTATACTTTTTTTTTATACCCAAGAAAATAAGGATTAATTCTGGTAATTTTACACTTTATTCTCTTTTTTTTTGTCTTTTCAAATAATTTTATACTTTTTTTTTATACCTAAGAAAATATGGATTAATTCTGGTAATTTTACACTTAATTCTCTTTTTTTTTTGTCTTTTCAAATAATTTTATACTTTTTTTTTATACCTAAGAAAATAAGGATTAATTCTGGTAATTTTACACTTTATTCTTTTCTTTTTTTGTCTTTTTAAATAATTTTATACTTTTTTTTTTATACCTAAGAAAATAAGAATTCTGGTACTTGAGGGGGTGGTTTTGGTATTCGTGGATTTAGGTTTGAGCAAGTGTAAAATTATGAAAAAAAAAAACGTCTTAGAGTAGATTTGTGAGCTCTTTCTCCGATTTTTTTTTCACTACCAGAAATGTCCATCTAGGTCTCAGAATCGTTTGCCAGTGAAAGGGTCAAAATCTCATTGTACGTTGCAATCGTCGTTAAAAAAAAAGCCATATTAGCGGAGGAGGGGAACAAAAAGTATTTTTTTAATTTTTTTTTTAATTCGTTACCTTGGCTGCCGATATTATGTACGGTATACCGCCTGGATTTTCTCTCTGCTGTTCCTTCAAAAGTTCCTCGGCCTTGTCCTTGAGACCCATCACCGATGTCTTGTAATGCTTGTAATCCAGCAATTCCGAGGCATAAGACGCCATAGGATTGACGTGTCTCGCCAAAATTTCATCGAGATCCTCGAATTCCTCGTTGCCGATCCACAGACTCGTGCCAAGCGAAAACGCGTTGCCCTTGCCCTCTTCGCGCACGTCGATATGCTGATAAATATCATCGGTTACCTTCCACGTGACGGTCAAATGATCGGCGCCTTTGCTGCTCGGTCGTACGACAGCGTCGCCCTGCTTCGTCGTTTTCATCATCTTCTCGGCCTCGGAATAACTTATATTGTGAAACGACGGATGAACGATAACGCGTTTCACATAGGTCTGACGTTGCTTTATCTTCTTCGCGTCTTCCTCGACTTTCATATCTTTCTCCTCGGTTTCCGTATCGTAGAAAGGATCGCGCTGCGGTCTTGAGGAGACAATTGACATTGTTACGAGCGTTAAATTGGGGGAAAAAAAAAAATTAATTAATAAATGCGAAAACATCGGCATGATTGTTACGCATTGTTGACTCAGAAATTCCCTGAATTTTTCAGGTTTTTCTGCACAGGTTTTGCAAATATTCCAGGGAGATTAGGGTCAAGTAAAGAACTTGTGCATGAAAACACGAGCATGTTTTACAAACTATAAGGGACGGATTATAATATATAAAAATAGCAATAATCGTTTTTATGAAAAAAAAAAAACCAACAAAATATTTTAAAACACTTGAAAATAATTGAGGGAATTCTCAATTCAATCCTCATATTGGAAAATAAATATTGAACTAGATAACATAATTTTTTTTAAGCTCAAATACATGAAAGTGTTGATCATTAAAATAAAAAATTTAAAAAAAAAAAACTGAAATACAAAAAATAATTTGAGCACTGTAAAGTAAAAATAAATCAGAGCTGGGCAGTACTTCAAGTACCCAGTACTTGCGATGTACTGGAAGTACAGTACTTGAAGTACAAAGTACTTCAAAAGTATTTCAAGTATTGTACTTAAATTTTCAAGTACTTGACCTGTACTTCAAGTCTTGTACTTAAAATTTCAAGTACATGTCATGTACTTAAAGTACTTGTACTTAAATTTTCAAGTACATGGCATCTACTTAAAGTACTTGTACTTAAAAGTTTAAAGTACTTTTCTGTACTTCAAGTACTTTTTCAAGTACCAAGTATCAAGTACTTTTGAATACGTTTTGCTAATGGTCGCATGTATAATATGCCTTTTAATATATAATTAAGGAACGTTCCGCGTCGCGATACCGTGAGACGAATCAAGTTAATCCTAGAATGGTAACCTTATTTTTTTTACCTATTATGGTAACCTGGGGTGACCAAACACCTCAAATTTGAAAAATTCATATCTCCGGTAAAATTTAACAAAAAGGGTTCAATTTGGGCTCATTCTTTGCGTTTTTTAATGCAGAATCACGTGAGCCTACGGAAATTTTGCTTGAAGTCGGAAAAGTTAGTCAAAAATGAGGTAAAAAGGTAAAAAACATGAAAAAATCGTAAAAATGACTTTTTTGACTGAATTTGCAGTATCTCCGTTGATTTTTATCGAAATTGAACAAAACCAACGGCATTATAAAGTGAAAATATAAAGTTTTGAGACAGGTAGCTTAGTTTTACTCGATTTTCGAAAAAGTCTATTTATTCCGGGAATCGAAGTCTGGGAATTTAAAAAAAAAGTCGAAATATTGACTTTTACCGCCAAAATTGGTGAGACAACGCCAAATTATGTAGAAATCGAATGAAACCAACTCTATTTTTAAGAGGAAAGGTAATTATAAAAGATATGTAAAATATATTTTATATTTATGCTACCTGTTTATATGTACTTATATTCCATTTGACATAGAGAGAGAATTCGACAAATAGTACCATGAGAGATTGAGCATTGACTTTGATTTATAATTCTTCGTTTAAATATTTTGGTTCAAATCTGCCTAGCCTGAGTGAATCGCGCAATGTGAAAATATGTGTTGATACAAAAAGTACTCGAATCAAAATCAAATGAGTTTAAAGAGTACGTAACAAATCAAAAATAAGTACTAGAACTTACGAGATGTACGTGAAATCTTGAAAAGTATTTGATACTTGATTTTTGACGTACTTCAAGTACTCGGTACTTCAAGTACTCAGTACTTCAAGCAATGTCGTATTAAGTACTTCAAGTACTTTTACTTCAAGTACTTGGCACCTCAAGTACTTCAAGTACTTTTACTTCAAGTACTTGGCACCTCAAGTACTTCAAGTACTTTTACTTCAAGTACTTGGCATCTCAAGTACTTCAAGTACTTTTACTTCAAGTACTTGGCACCTCAAGTACTCAATACTTCAAGTACCTGGCACCTTGAGTACTTCAATTACTTTTACTTCAAGTACTCGGTACTTCAAGTACTTGGGAACCTTTAGTACTTCAAGTATTTACGGTACTTGGTACTTGCAATACACGAGTACTTCAAATACTTAGAGTACTTTGTACTTTGTACTTGAAGTACTTTCCGGACTTTGCCCAGCTCTGAAATAAATACATTAAAAGCAAATACCGAATCTGTTGCTTATTATAAACGGAAATTTTTGTCCGCGCTAATAAATGAAAATTAAATATAAACACTTATCTACAATAATAATTGTGTAGCTGCGTATGGACAAATCGAATGCAGAAGCGTAGCTTTAGAGCTTTGGAGTAAATTAGTTTTTAATTTTTGAAATTTTCATTGTTTGGCACTAACTTTTGTCGTATATAATAAATAATAATATAAATATTAAAAATATACAAAAATATATATTTTTATACTTTTCAGTTTTTTTTTTCTAAGCTGGTTTCTTTTTTCGTAATTCTGGCAAAAAGTAAATTCTGAAAAAATTCTGAAAAAAAAAAAGTATCTTTGTCATTTTGCGTTATTTACCTCCACTCGTGATTCTTGTCGGCGAGATCGCTGCTCTTGCTCGTGCACTCGACGCTGAAACGATCAACCTCGATCTTGATAACCCGACAGTGTATTATCTGTCCGGCCCCGACTCTCTCCTCGGGATTCGCAACGTGCTTGTCCGACAAATTTTTTATATGAATATAACCGGATATACCATTGTCGAGGCGCAATCTCACACCGGTCGCTTTGCCGGGACAGCCACCGGCGTCGAAATGATTCCAAACCTCGGAAAGTTCGGGAAAATCATTTTTAAGACAGAAGGGACATTGCCAGAGGCCGCTCTCGTCGTTTCTCACGGGATTCGCCTGATCCAATTGTTCGCCCTGCGGCTTTCGATGACTTATACCCGACACCGTTGCCAGTATCAGTTTGCCGATATAAAACGTCTCGGGCGTTTCTTTCGTAAGTATATCGAAGAGTTTCTCGGGACTCGGCGATGCGTAAGGTGCTCGAAGATCCTTGTAACGGCTGTTCAATTCGGCTCTTATATCGTAGAGCGTTATGCATTTGTTACCAAAGCCCTGTCTCTCGAGTTCCTCCGCAAAAGCATCGAGATCAAGATCCTTGAGACGCTCCGGCGAATCGAGAATCTCATCGAGCGCCATACTAGGATTCGTATCCTCGTCGTCGTACTCGAGAGCGTCAACGGCCATTTTTCTCGCCCATTCGTATGTCTCGGGATGTACCCTCGAGCCATCGAGTATCTCGACGTAAACGTCCGTACTGTCGCCAAGGCTATTCGTATCGATCTTAATGAAACCCGCACAATTTATAAATACCTTTGGACCCATGTGACAAGCCGTCACGAGCTGCGTACGATTTTCCAATCGTTGATTCGTTTGTTTCAACATTTTCATCAACGCCTGACCCTTTCTCGGCCCAAGACCGCAAACGAATTGCAAAAGATTACCCGAATATGCCTGCTGCACGGATTTATTTATATCAACACCGACCTCATTCACCCTGTTGACGAATTCGAGATAAATATTTTCCAACAATTCGTCCTTCGGCAGCTGATCCTGATAAGCGTGATACTTGAGACAAAGAATTTCCTCGTCAGGCGTGCATAATTGTGAAAATTCAACGAGCGGATCTTGTATTCGTCGCGCCAGTGATATTGCCTCGCGCAACAATATCGGATAATCGCGAAATTCGCCAATTCCTTTGTTACTGTTTGCATAAATCTTGGCCAATTCGTTCTCGCATATTTCGATCGGCAAAACCGGAAATTGTTCCTCCTCCGTGAGATTAGCGATGCATTCTTTGAGATCATCGACGAGCATCGTTGCCTCTCTCGATTCACCGCCGATCACGATAACGTGAGGCTTTTTCGTTGCCACGAAATGCTTTATAGCCAATAAATCGGCTTCTTTGAGAATTTTTTCATCCTCACGAAAGCCATTTTTACGTTTCAGTAGATGCGGCAGCCTCAGATAATCCGTGCATTCGCCATCAGGCGCGACTATACAAGCGAACGCCGCTTGAGAATAATCCGGCACATAAGCAACCCCCATTACTCGTATACCCTTGCTCGTGTCCCACTCGTCGTCGTCGTCCTCCTCGGCGGGAAATTTGCAGCTGTAAGGCGCAACTTTTATCCAATTGTACATTTTACGACAGCATGCGCGCATTATGCATTCCTTGGCCTCACCGATCAGATTCGCTCGTAGCTCTTTCTTCAGATCCGGTATTACCATACGATTTATCGCAATTTCCACGCTACCGACCCTCAGGGCATTCCAATCCTGAACATTTTTGCTGAATTCGTCGCGATAATAAAGCTGTTTGATCTCATCGACGTAATTTCCGCTCGTATTGCCCTCGATGGCATCGCTCAGCGTAACAACGACGAGTTTGTCCTCCTCGGCCATCGCAAGCTTGAGATACTGATCACCTATTAAATCGCGCACGGGCTTATCCTTGAGATATTTTAACGAATAAATCGGATGATTCTCGTCGATTTCTTTGATACCGCGCTTTGTCGGACGTATCGTTATTTTTGCCCTCTCCATGTACATCTCCCGTACGCATTTACGTACCAATGGCTCGCGTGCCAATTGAAAAGCTACCATGAGCTGTGCGGCTTTGATCGTTTCGTCGGCAGTTGGAAATTTTGGACATGAAAAATCGAGGCCAACCGCGCCGGGCTCGACGGGCTCCTGATCGACCTCGTGACGCTGATAATTGTCACGAAGATTTTCAGCAAAATGCTCGGGCGTTAGACCGAATTTTTTTGCAAAACCATCGAGACCGGCTTTACGACATATCGAATAAGGTCCCGTTCTTACGGCCTGTTTCAAAGTATCCTCGGCATCATCATCGTCGTTCGCGTTCGTCGCTTCGTCATCCGGCGGCGGTGGCTCCTCGCCGTTCTCCTCCGCTTCGATTATTTGCTGCTTTCTTTTTGCCAATTTTGCCACTCGTCTAGCTTCTCTCTCGCGTCGACGCACCGCTTCCTGCATACTCGGTATATCCTGACTGTAATAAAGCATAAAATGATGATGAACGTCGCTTAGCTCTTCGCTCGTCTGTACGCTCTTCAAACGATCGATATCCTCCTCTTTGATGACCCGAACGTTATCGGGCAACGGTGCATCGGGATTTTTCATTATCTCGTCGAGCTGATAATTTCGCATTTTTTCAAAGAGAATCAATAAATTTTCCTTTCGCTGACGCAACTGGCACCATTTCGCGTCGTACTTGTAAACTTTCCACAGATCATTTATATTCAATTCCGGGAGCACGTATTCTTTGCGATAAAACGATATGAACGGCACCTCGAAATGCTGATTTCGCATGAAATCAAGGGCCTTCTTGATCTTTCCGATCGTCTGAGGACCCTTCCGTGCTCGCTCCTTCGCCTCGTCGTTCAAATGAGCGTCCTGTATCGATATTGTCGGACGACAGAACGCCTGCTTGTATATCCATTCGGCCTCGAGATCGAGCTCGTCCGAACCCTCCGGCACCGATGTCACCGGCACCGAACGCAACTGCATACGCTCCGGTATATCCGTGTTTCGTATCTTTGGGAGAAAACAAAAAAAAAAAATGGAGAAAAATTATCACCGTAATGCGAAATTAATATTCTTAGGAATGGAATTGAATATATGCGGGATGAAAATTTACCTCGTTGTCCATGTCGGTGAAATGACCGCGTTTGAGCTCGCTGGGCTCGTAAATCTCAAAGATACTCTTTCTCGTCGGTCTCTTCTTCGATGTTTTCTTCGGACGACGAGGCCTGCCGGCGTCCCCGTCATCCTCGAGATACTCGTCCTCCTCCTCCTCCTCGTCCTCCTCCTCCTCCTCGTAATCCTCCTGACCGTACTTGTCGAACTCGTCGTAATCGAAATCAACTCCGAAGATATCCTGTGCCTCCTGGAGGGCACTGTTAATCGAGGCTGATCGTTAATTCACGGTAAATGAGGCATTACCTGAGTATACTTAAGGGATCATCTCAGTGTGAAATTTTCAAAAAATTGTTTTTTTTTTTTTTTTTTTTTTTTTTTTTTTTTTTTTTTTATTATCGTATAGTATACACGGTTACAAACATGATGTTTAATTTTTAAATCGAAATTCGAATTATTTTCGTCACTACGGCATTTCTTAGAGAAAGAGAACGGAGCGTCACATCTGCCGCTTCAATCTTTAAACGCGTTTTTCTCGGAATGGTGTTTTTCAAAACGGCGTCCGCTGCCGAGAAAAGAGTTTTCAAGCTATCGATTTCAAAGTTGTACAGAACATTCTTCTTGTCATTCTCTATCGTCCTATGGAAGCTTTTTTTTTTTTTTTTTTTTTAACTTCCTATTTTTTTTCTCGAAAAACTGTCGAAAAAAAGGCCCAATTCACTACTTTTTGTTCAAATCGCCGCAATTTTGTCAAAAAAAATTAAAAAAAAAAAAAAAAACAAAAACCTCCATAGGACGATAGCGGCTTTCCTACAGATTAATAATCTTTTTGAAATTTTTGTTTCAGATCAAAATTGAGCCCGGAAAAGTGGACGCCGATTGAGACTCTTTTTTTTTTACAACATTTTAAATAATTAATACCAATAATAAAAAACTAAAAAATTTATTAAATTTATTTAAAAAAAACCCAAACCGATTAGGATATCCTAACCATGAAAAAAAAAATCGCGAAAATCAGTGATTTTTCGGGCGGTCACACTAAGATGATCCCTTAAGGGACACTTGCAAGGCAAAAAAAAAACACTTTTTTTGAGATTTTCTTTTCGAAGACAGTTTTCATTATTCACCGATCAATATTTATCAGTTCAAAAGATACACATCTCAAGATGTTGCAGTAATTTTTTCGTGTCAAAAGAGCGATAAACAACCGAGTTACAGCCAATCTCCCGGAGGGCCAAAAAAAAAAAAAGTTGTTTCGCGATGCGTAACGTAACTCATGACTGGATCATTTGTAACGAACTAAATCGTTGAAATTAGTTAAAAACAATATTCTCTTGTACTTGACGATGAAACATTTTGAATTTTCGCTTAATTTTTTTTCATACAACCGAAAAATCAACGATTTTTTTAGTAAACATTTTTTACTCTGAACATCCGCGCCATTTTGTCAAAAAATTAAATTTTGATAAAATCTCGCCGTCAAGTACAAGAGAATATTGTTTTTAACTAATTCCAACGATTTAGTTTGTTTCGGATGATCCAGTCATGAGTTACGTTACGCACCGCAAAACAACTTTTTTTTTTTTTTTTTTTGCTCCTCTGGGAGATTGGCTGTAATTCGGTGGCTTATCGCTCTTTTGACATGAAAAAATTACTGTAACTTCTTGAAATGTGTATCTTTTGAACTGGTAAATATTGATCAATGAATAATGAAAACTGTCTTCAGAAAAAAATCTCAAAAAAAGAGTTTGTTTTTGGCCTTGCAAGTGTACTTAACCCCTTAAGGGAGCTTTCCAGTGTGAAATTTTCAAAAAATCGATTTTTTTCGTCGGACTGAACAATCCATTGAGCACGATCTTTTCGAAGAAGCAGAAGGGATATTGTATGGACCTGGCATCGCTGATTGACCGTAAGTAAACGATTTACCTAAAATTTCCTCACTTGAAACTTTGAACGCGTTTTTCTCGAAACAGCATTTTTTAAAACGGTGTCCAACCTGGAGGGCAGAGTTTTAAAGCTATCGAGTTGAATTTTTTACACAATATTCTTAACGTCATTGTTTATCGTGCTATGGAAGCTTTTTTTTTTCTTTTTGACATCTTCCTATTTTTTTGTAAAAAAAACTGCCAAAAAAAAATGCTAAAATCGATACTTTTTGTTCGAACCGGCGCCATTTTTGCAAAAAAAAAAAAAAAAAAAAAAAAAAAGCCTCCATAGCACGAAAGCCAATTATATACCGATCAATAATCTTTTTGTGTTTTTTGTTTCAGATCAAAATTGTGACCCCCAACGTGGACACCACATCCAAGTGCATTTTCTGCAACAATTGTTTCATCATTTTTATAGATATTAATAAATAAATAAATCGATCTTTAAAAAATTGTTTTGTATTCTTCAATACCCAATTAATATACAAAAAAAAAACCAGACCGATTAGATTATTTTTTCTTTAAAAAAAAAAATCGCGAAAAACAGCGATTTTTCGGGCTGTCACACTGGAAAGCTCCCTTAAGGATGTATCAGACGTACTTTTCCAAACAAAAGTGACTTTCGTCGACAATATTGCCATACTTAATGTATACTTAAAAATCGGAAAAAATTCAACAATAATAAAGAAGATAAGAAGATTACTTTTTAATAATAATAATGCCAAAAAGTTATCAATAAATTTTTTAAACGAAACATTGTTCGATAAATTTTTGGGGAATGTTTTATTTTGTCATGTGAAATGAAACTGTTGATTTTTCTGACTGCACGTGAATTTTTTTTTTTTTTTAATTTTCCAATCATTTTGAAATTTCGATTTTCGGAAATTTGTAAAGCTTGTATTTACGAAACTATTCGTTCGATGCCCTGGAAATTCCTTAATTGTAATATACAACGTTTTTACGGAAAATATATCAAAAATTCACGATTTTTCCTTCATTTTTCAAAATTAAAAAATTTTCGAAAACCGAAATTTCGAAATGATAAGAATATTAAAAAAAAAAAAATTCACGCGTAGTCAGAAAAATCAATGAATTTATTTCACGTGTCAAAAAAAAAAAAAAACTTTCCCTAAAAATTTGTTAAACAATGTTTTGTTTAAACAATTTATTGATAATTTTTTGGCATTATTATTATTCAAAATTAATCTTCTGCTCGTCTTTATTGTGGTTGAATTTTTTCCGATTTTTATCTTATCACAAAGTATGCAATATTGTCGACGAAAGTCATTTTTGGTTGAGAAGGTACATCCGATACATCCTTAAGGACGTTGAATTCAAAATCGAAAATTGATGACAGAATTCTGAAAATTTTATGTTTTTATATGAAATATTCAAGAGGTCGTGTAAAAATTTCACGACGATCAGGATGCTCGTTATTGAGAAAAAAAATTCGGAAAGTTGATGCGTTTCGTAGATTGATCGATAAATTCTGCCAATTTTTGCAGTATTTACGTAATATCTGACAATAAAATGGTGCCAATAAGCTGAAAAATATAAATATATTTTGAGAGACATTGCCTGGATATTGTGTAAAAATTTCAGAATTTTTAGGAGTACAGTTTTTAGAATATTTATAATGAAAGAGAAAGAGGACCCGTCCTATCCCCCGGCTGAGTAACCAACTTAAGTCCTTAAGTAAGTAATTTTTTTTGCAATTGTAACACAAATTACTCGATTTTTTTTTTTACGATGATGAATGAGCCGATTTTTTTTCCCATGGATAATCGTAAAAAAACAAAAATATTCACTCACGCGTCGGAAAATATATGCTTCTTTTTTCGTTTTCTCTCGGTAATGGGTCGTCCATCGTCGTCAACGATGAAATCATCGGCATCCGAATACTCTCCTTCGCTACCGTCCTCCTCGAATGTTTCAGCCTCGGGTCTATGACTCCGTTCGCTTCTACGCTCGTCCTCCTGCAAACATCGTTTTTTTTTTTTCATTTTCTTTATCGCTCGTACGATCGTAAAATACGTAATTCTAACAGCGAGTCGGATAGCTTTTTTGAGATGCGAGGAAAGAGAAGAAAAAAAAAAAACTTTTATTCGTTAGATGGCATTTAAAAATAACGAAATAATTACGCGTACGTTTCTAACGTATCCGTATCGTTCTCACTCGATCAGCAAAATAAACGAATGAATAAATTGACGAGACAAGATGGGGAAAAAAAATCGACGATATATTTTTTTTTTTTTTTTACGTAAATCAAATTCGGGAAATCACGAATAAATTTAATTGAAACTCCATTATTAAATTATAAGATTTTACGAATGAACAAAAATATTTTCATTTCCCGTGTGAATAAAAGTGAACCAAGTGAATAACGTTATATCGTACACGCAATTTACAACAAAAAAAAATACGATTTCATATATTAATTTTTTTTTTGTTAATTAACGATGTTTGTTAATTAACGATTTCATCAAATTTATATGAATAACGTTACGCGCTTTTTCAACTCTGGCTTCGAACGTACTGCCGCGCGCGATACCATAATCCTGTAATTATGTTAAATGCGATCCCTCCGAGCCAACGAATAAACAAAAATAAGCGCATAAAATTCTCACATCGTTGGAGCCACCTTCGAAGAGTTCATTAGCAATCGCATCTCGCTCCTCGCCTGGCTGCTGCTCCTGCTCCTCGTCGGATTCACGATCTTCCACGCGCTTGAGACGTTTGAAGCGTTTCTGGTGCGAGCGTTTGCGCAACATTAATTATCATCAGAATAAAGAATTTTTAGGGGGGGGATCTGTGAAACTACGAATCTCACCCGTTCGACGGTTATACCAAGATTTTCCTCTATCAAATCGTAATCGTCGTCCTCGAGCCTGTCGTCAAAATCTTCATCGTCGCTTTTTTTTCTCTTTTTCGATGTTCCCGAAGCGTCGCTGTCCTCGCCGTCGCTCTCCTCTATAGGATTGTCGTCGATAAGATCTTTCAGCTCTTCGCGCAATCTATCCTCGTCGTCTGCGATTGAAGAGCCGATTTTATTTCATTTTTTCTTTTCTTTTTTTTTTTCGACGCTAAAGCGCCAATGGGAAGATAATAAAAAAAAAATTGAGGGGAGGAACCACTTTAGGTGCTACGAAAAATCCATTTTTTTTTTTTAATTTCATAAATCGTCGATATATCTCAAGAATATATCTTGAAAATCTCTTCGCTCGGCTCCCAAGCGCGCTCAAGTATAAGGGAGCAATTTTGCAAATGCAATTATGTAAATGAATCGGAAAATGAATTCTTCCAGTGCAATTCTGAAAATGAATCCTTGCAGCGATGAACTTCAAGTTCTCAGGAGCGAGCGTATTGGTCACGTTCAGAAAAGAATGGGAAAACTCGGCTCCGAAATATCAGGAAAAAAGAAAAATTGTGTGGCAAAGGAAAATTGACCGAGGGCTTTGTTGAAGAATCTTAGTACGTATTGTGGATTGGAAATTTGTAGAAATTTTAACAACGCGGAGGACATGAAAAAAGGCTATAATAGCCACATTCCATCATTCGCGGTCTACAAAATTCTCAATATGAAAACTGCCCGGCGGGGTCGATAGCCGGCGCAAGTAGCAGCAGACTAAACGCTAGCGAAGCATCGCTGGCGTGCGACGTTCGCGCCATCTTCTGTACGTTAAACGCAACAAATCGAGGCAATATTTGAAAGGCAGCAATACAAAATTCATGTTGGGAACACACACGATTCACGTTTTATTATTATTTTTATGTCGTTATTTATAATAAGTAATTTATTTACGTAATTTATAATAATAAGTAGTGGTTTTCAAGCGGTCAATACCGACATTTTTTGGCGTAAGAGTTTAAATAAAGGCAAAAAAATTACTACGATCGTTTCACGTGAGTGACGAGAAGCGCCCCCGGTGCGTGTAGTACAAAAATAGAGAAAACGTGTATTATCCTGTAGTTATGCGATGATATTATAGCACGGAATCGATGTACGCGTGAAAAATCCCAAAATGTTAATGCAACAGGGAAAGTAAGCAGCGTTATATGGTGGACCATGCGTCAAACAGAGTCTTTACATCGGCCTTGTCAAGGTTTTTCCGTATCGCATTCATTTTTTAAATTGAATCCCGATCGATCAATCTACGGCATAAATTGTACTTGCAAGGCCGGGCGAGGTTACTGCAAGCATTCAGCTGCGATTTGTCTTTATGTTAATGAAGAAAGTACAACAATAACGTCGCGAATGCATATTTTACGAAAAAATTATCCGTTTTCTGACATATTTAGATACAAATAACGCGTCAAGCGATGCTTCGCTAGCGTAAAGCTCTCTTGCATCGTTGGAATGCAACGAAAATAGGTTTTTTTTAATTTAAAAAAAAATCATTTCCAGTATTGCTCACGCTTTTCTGACATACTTAGGCCCCAGGTGGCGAAAAAAAAAACTGAAAAAAAAAGTTGAAACGATTTTCGACTTTGAGACAATACTGAAAATGATTTTAAAAAAAATAATTTCCAGTATTGCTCACGCTTTTCTGGCATATTTAGGCCCCCAGGTGGCGAAAAAAAAAACTGAAAAAAAAAGTTGAAACGATTTTCGACTTTGAGACAATACTGAAAATGATTTAAAAAAAAAAACTCATTTTCGTCGCATTCCAACGATGCAAATTTCAACATCATCCCGGATGTACAAAAGCATATTCTTCCTATCTATAGGAAGATCTATCGAGAGACGATTTATTGCAGAGATGTTTGTCATACCCAGAATGCGAATGAAAGTTTCAATTTGACCGTTCGGCGATTGGCTCCAAAACATTATCATTTTGGGGGTACAAAATAATCGAGAAGTAGCAGCTTTTTTAGCCGCTGTTTTATTCAATAAAGGAAATTTAGCTCTATTTATGGTTATGAATGAACTAAAAATCGTAGTTGGCGGGGGCAGAGCTACGGATATTGTGCCGAGCAAATGGATGAGATGCGCTCGACTCGGCAAAATAGACCGAGTTTATAAGAGACAAAAGAAGCTTGAAAAGCTCGTAAGGAGGAGATGCAAGTTTCAAATGAGTTGCATGAGGAAAAGGAGGGACCGCTTTACGGTGTCTGGATTCGCTGATTAACCTTTTGACCGCCGGAAAGTCTTATACAAGATGAAACTTGTTCATATTTCTTGGGTTTGACCTTAACAAAGTTCCGATCACAGGTAGCGTCTTATGTAAGACTTTCCGACGGTCGAAAGGTCAATAGCTAAGACAATTTATCACGTCGTTAATCACGTTTGACTCTTCAGTTTTTCGTTTGTGAAACTTTGAACGTGTTTTTCTCTAAACGATTTTTTTTTTTTTTTTTCAATTTGCGGGACTCATAACTCAAAAACTCGATCGATCGTCTTTGAAATTGAAACACGTTTGCGTAATATAATTCATTGAAACACGAACCTAAATTTGGAAAGATTAGATTGTCTAAAACGTATTTATTATTGGAAAATTTCGTAAAAAAAATATTCGTAAAATCGATCATTTTTTTTTTTTTCAAACACGTTCGAACATTCAATTTTCGATTTTTTTTTCTTCAAAATGTAGGTTCATCTTCTCAAAAAAAACATCTCAATAATGTAGAAATTTTTTTTTTGGGCGATTCCGGGATGCGAATTGCGAGCTGCGCAATTCCCGCAAATCGACAACAAGAATTAGGACACGGCGGATTACACCTTGATTAATGCATGAAATAAGTTGAAAAAATTACGAGAGATGTATGAAAATATGAATAAATTATTGTCAGAGTTTGGAAAATTTCCGTTGTTTTTTTTTTTCACATTTAAAAAAAAATCTCAAAAATCATCTAATTTTTGGTCTCCTAAAATAGTTGCTCACCTTAAACTTGAAAATCGGAGCAGGGGGGGTCGAAAGTTCGATAAATTTTTTTGCATTCTATGGTTGTTTCGTTCAAAGTGAATCACGCCTACTAGTACTGATATAATGCGACAAAGTTGGAGACGCGCAAAATGTACATGGATCAAACAAACAAAATTTATACCGTCACCGAGTAAGGATCTTTGGGGAAAAAAAATGCTCTCGCCGCGAGTAGATTAATGCGAAAGAACTCAAACTATGAAAATCAAAGTATCGGAGGATATTTTTATTTTTTTTTTTTTATTCTTACCATCTTCCTCCTCATCGCTCTCCTGCACTGCTTTGGCCTTTTTGGCTTTCTTTTTACCGCCGTGGTCCAATTCTTGCTCCTCCTGACGTTGGAATACGAAAGCCACGTTAGTTCGATCGGGAGATAATCCATAATGAGAACGACGTGTGGTAATAACGAGAACGTAACGATAAAATGCTTGTAACAGATTTTCATTTCATCTGTATAATAATCAAGCCTTGTCGATGTATTATATGTGTGCGCGCGTGTGTGTGTGTGTATTTTATATGTATACTTGCCTCGCTCTCCTCGGCCTCGGAATCCAAAAAGTCTGCCATTTCTCGTTGAGAATAATTAAAATTAACACTTTTTAAATTCCACTCGAGACAACCGAGATAACTTTTTATTCCTAAGCTCGTCGACGAGTTTTTTTTAGGTTCTAATTTCGGGGGACACACGCCATCCGACAAGAACTCGGTGTTCAGTTCTTCGCGTTCGCGTGAATGGCGACTGCATTGGAATTTGGAAATTGCGAAGGAATGGGCCGGCGCGGGGGGAGAGGCATCGATGAGATAAATATATGATATACGTGCAACTCGCACAACACTGAAAAAATTACGACCGTCACGCCTCTGACGCATCCCACGAAAACTATATTGCTTCGTTTTTTGATGACGCGGCGTTTGAATTGTATTTATTTCGGTATAATCTGGTATAATGATGCTGACAATGGAGAATATGAGTATAATTGCCTAATCGAAAAACATAATTAGGACAATATTTTTGCTGTCGCAGTCGATTGCTCTTTCTGCATTCGTATACACACACTGACATATTTAAATGTTGTACACTATATATAACACCTTTTTTTCTATATATATAGACATTGAAAGAGCCCATATTAAGTGTAAAATATACGGTATTATAAATAAATCGGTTGCAAAACGATTATACATTTATGAATCCATATTCGAAACTGTACGAAATCGTAAAAACGTTGAACGAAACTTGATGGGATAGTAATTAAAGTTATTAGGGTGTGTCCTTTGGGGTAATAATGTCTGCTTGATCCCACAATATATACTCTTTTATGATTATCCGTTTAAAGGCGAACGATTACAATACAAATATACTGCCTTTCCATAATCGTCTCTCATATTCCTTCCCTGATGAATATTAATTACAAAGTAATAAGTCTAGCTTCTCAAAAAAATTAATGAAATAAAAGGCTTATATACGTATAAATGTATAACGAATCGATTAATAAAATTCCTCAAATTCAACATATACCAAAGATTTTAACTGTAGCTAATATGGGCTATATATATTTCCTTATTACAATAGACATTAAACATTTTTTAAATATTTTCATTAACGTTTTGTGTATATGTGTTCAAAAAATAATTTTAAAATGTGTATACATTATATACTTTGGCAGAGTAGATACAGTCCACGGCTGGAACTCTGTAGGTTCGAGCCCAGAACTTTTTTTTCTTTTTTTTTTTACTGAAATGTTCCAATATTTTTTAAAATCAACAATCCGTGCCTCCGTTATTTTTCGAAAGTGTTTCAACACTCGCACGAAAAAAAAATACACTATCGATGCGAATCACATGAAGGATCGTAGCTTTTACTCTGAAATTTTTGTGGAATTTTGCTGAACTACAGGAGGAAAAGGACGACGCGGGGCTCCGGTCGTCGCTTCCCTCGATTAATTGTGTATATGCACAAAAAATCCAGATATAGATATTTGGTGGTAAAATATTGGCAGAAACCCGCCAGTAAGTGTTAAACCGTGCCACCAGTCAGCTTAATTATGCGTCCGCATTAAATATCATTTAAAATCGACTTAGTGCAGTGGTAGTGCAAAACTCCTGCACTCCGCCACCACGAATTAAACCACTGCAACGACCAATCAAAACAGCAGACGCTTTGAAAATTCGGTAGTAGTTGAAAAACATTTCCGTATTATCGTACACAGTCTCGTTTCTTGAATGAGATTATGACAATCTCCTTGATTTTTGGCAATTTTCGTAGATTTTGGACCCACCACCATCGTTTCCTTCTATGTTTTCGCATTTTCAATAATATTGCGGCAGTACCCAACATTATTTTTAATAGAAGTTCATTTTTATCCATTTTCTACAAAGCTCGTTAGTCAAAAATTCGAAATGTCGCGTCTCTTTTATACACTGCAATACTGATCATTTGTGCGAACGCTATTCTGCACTACTATACTACACGCCGTACTGTCACTACCCCTATACCACTGCACGACCACTGCACTAAGTCAATTCTGAATGCACCTTTAGATATCACCTTTTGATATAGCACGTACACTATAACAGCAGAATTGCGGCAGATTTTGCATGTAAAATATTATAATTTTTTTCTGCCGCCTATAACTACAATTTCAATATCCCTAAATAGCCAAGATTAATTAGTATTGTCCGAATCAGAAAACTTCCCGATATAGTGATACGATTATAATAAATGTGAATCGTTATCGAGTTGAAACAAAGTTATCTCGTTTTTAGAATTTCGGTTAATTAATAATCGTTTTGAACAATGAATTTGTTGAAAAATAAAACTGGGGTATAATTTATCAATTAAACTATGTAAGAAAACCGTGGCTATTTCTTGCCATTCCGAGTGATATGTTAGAGGTTACAATTTGTCGCAATTCTGTCGTTAGGCAACCATGAAATTTTTGCTTATATGACCCTTCGCGTGGTCACACGGGGCAGAATCGACCCGTCAGTCAACGTATTATGTCGCCATTTTATTTCTTATAAATAAATTTTTCGTACATCATCTAGAATATGTTCAAAACAAGTCCCGCAATTTTTTGAACCATTTATTCGGACGGATAGTTTGGTCACATAATACCTTTTTTAAAACTGACTGAGTAGAATCGACCCAAAATGTGCATGACCACCGTGATTGAATTTGGAGGTGTGACCACACGAAGGGTTAAGCCGTTGTGTTGCAATGTACGAGCTATCTTATAGCGCTCAAATGCGTGTTAGCGATTATCGCAATTCTCCTGTCCACCGTAGGGACCGTGCACGCTAATACACCCTCGCCAAAGTGATTCTGTGTAGTCGTTTACATATATACATTTTTCCCTACAAAGTGTTCCTTCTGGACTGTAGATGTCGCAGCTTGTATGCATTGTACACGAGTACATTCTCACTCTCGTATGAGCGTGTACACGGTTCCTATAGCCATCACATTTTTCCTAAATTGTGCTGCCACCCCATGCTATTTTGTGGCTGCTTGCCATCGTGTAAGCGACGCGCCGACAGAATTCAGCTCAATGCGGTCGTATAAATATGCTAACTAGTGGCACTTTTATAATTATATGTCGTATTTCTATCGCTAGCTACCATTTTTCATCGACAGGATTTTCTAACGAGGAACCTGACTCGTGTACTATATTATTTAAAAAAAAAAAAACGTTCTGCTATACATTCAGATTAGTAAACGACGAGAATTAAGCCGTATATTTATAAATATGTGTATCTTTTTATATAATAATGAACGATGTATAGATTGAGCCCAAAATTTTGTACTCTATAAGGGAGAGAGACATCTCGGGGCCGGTGCCGTAGTCTTACTAGATGGAAGTTGAAGCAAAATGGGCACAACGATCCAGAAGCTTACACAGTATACTCTGCCTTGAGTGGCCTTGAGGGACTGAAACCTGCCGGGGGGCGCGCGCGACACCTCGGTTGCCCGTTTATCTAATATTCTTGCTTGCCACTTCGGAGCTTGTCACACCCCGTAAGGTGTGTCAAGGACAATATTAGTGTGACACTGTGACGCCCTAGAATTCTCTTCGAGCACCGAATCTGCTTCCATACCTAGCAAGACACGGCATCCGGGAATCAGACCCGAGGCATACTCGCATATCATTTCAAGTCAATTCCAAAGCATTATATCGAAGGTTCGCTGACAAACACATAGAAATTCTCTTCTATATTAGTGCCGGGCTGTTGGAAGTTGGAATCGAACCCGAGTCCACTTGCATGTGAACCGGGCACGCTACCACTGCGCCACTGCTCGCCTCGATTATATCAATATTTATATCTATACATATATATATATGCATCAAAGTAGATTTACGGATGACGGTAGTGTAGCCGAATTGAGCTTTAACCCAAAAACTTACACGCTTTCAAAGCAAAATAATGAAAAATAATAAATTATACGATTGATAACGCTTTCAATTTGGAAATACAGGAAAAAAAGCAATAGTTTCCGCCCGAGATCGAACCGGGGGGGAACATCGCCGCGTGTTAGGCGGATATGTGATATAACCACTGCACCACGGAAACTACTTGAATTTTTGCAGACTTTCGTTAAAAAATTATTTTCGTTCAATGCATATATTTAATGGGTGAAAAAAATCGATTTTTTTGTATAATTTAATAATTCGGCATGTTAAGGACTCTCGTTAAACTATATAGTACAAGTACTCGCAAAAATATATAAGACTTTTTCCAAAAACCACGTTTTTACATACAGATATGAGTTAGGGGCATCTCAAATATTAATACAGTCGAACCTCGGGCACTAACGTCATATACCAGAAACAGTGCCGTTACAATGTACAACCCCCCCCCCCCCCCCCCCATGGACAAATTTTTTTTTTATAATTTCAACGAGCGGAGGGTACCGATATACGTATAATACGGGCCTGACGATTTATTCTCATTGGTTAGTAAGAAGGTTAGGTCTTTCGGTCAGTGTCCGAGATTCTTGCGCTCGAGGTCTGACTGTAATAGAGAACTTGCATGTAAACGATTTTCTCTTTTTTTTTTTTTTAATCATTCTGTCATAGTTAAGTATTTTTTGAAGTTAATAAACATCGCATTCATTTTTCTTCAAGCAAGTAAATTATTATATCTTAAGGTGTAAAAATTGTATGAAATTTTACGCGCTCTGCGGGCCGAGTGACGTCACAACACCCCTCGCGGTACTAGGGTAAGGTTATGTCCGGTTTTTTTTTTCACCTAGTAATATCTATACCGGATATGTAGGTATCCACCGGATAACCCATGTTAAATGGATAGGATATCCGTCGGATAACTTTATCCGTTGGTGAAAAAATTCGCGAAAGTATAAATTATTTGAAAGCGAATCTGCAAATTTTCCAAGAATAGATTCAGAGATGTTCCTAAAGCAAATAAACTCTTTTTCTGGCGTTGATACATTTGTGTTTTTGCAACACATGGTACAAAAAAATATTTGTACCCTTTCTTTGATTGTTCAGGTTACATCAGTCATGCTTGAACTCTATTTACGATTTTTTGGGGTTAGAAATGATTGGCTGCTTGAGTTTCTTAATTTGACCGCTAGAGGCGCTGCTGCACTGGCGTGTTGTGACGTCAATGTATGTCACGTGATATACGTTTAAAATGTAATTCAATTTTCAAGCTGGTATAATTAATTAAATAATGGATGAGTAACTGAAAAAAACCCATGCAAACGATGTTTTTTTGAATCTTTTAAATAATTTAAAAGTTGAAAAATAATGCAAGTTCTCTATTGGATGGATGGTCCGAAAAATGGGACATATGGTCCGATACTGAGACATTTATCTTACCGTATAATTAAAAAAAACGCAATTTTCTAGCCCCGCGAGCGGGCTGACTCTCTTGTTTCGCGCATGCTGCTCTCTCACCGCACTTCACCGTGGAAACGCTCCTGCTTATTCCTCGCCGATGGTCCCCCAAGAAAAACCTTAATAGGCAATTATTAATTATTGTTATGAATGAATTAATGAAATTAATTTGTAATTATTTTTTTCAACATTTGAGAGGTATGTCAGGATTTAAAAAAAAAAGTACATTCGTTAGCACTTATTTTTTTCCGTTCTCTCCCCCCCCCCCCCCCCCCAATTTGTTCCACTAGTTTTTTGCAATTTTTTTTAACGAATATGGCATAATGTTTTGCACCTAAATTAATGAGCTGCTTTGTGAAAAACTTCGAGAAAAATTTCATAAAAAAAATCTAAGATTCGAAACTAACGAAATAGCTCAAAATATTTACAATATAACAATGATTTTTATAAACAATTAATAATCATTAATGAAAATCATTATATTATAAATATTCTCAACTATTTCATTACTTTTTTAATCCAACATTTTTTACTATAATTCCTCTTGACGTCATTCAGTCAAGGAGGGTTTATTTTTTCTTTTTGACAAATTTAAAAATCAAGTTTGACGCACGCTTTAAATATTAATTCCTCGTTTTAAGCGGTAAACTTGCATCGCGATTTGAAGAAAAATAAACGACGAATTGTTACAATCATTACATCGTATCGTATATATTTTTGAAAATACTACAAACCGCAATATTAACAAACAATGAGATATCCGTCGAATGTATAATGCAAAATACAATATAAATTAAGTCAAGTTTGAAACGACATTATACCGCATTCCCGATAATTTCGCGATCGCCAAAATTCATAATTGGCGCTTTGAACGAATCTCTTAATTTTGTTCTATTTTAGGTTTTTCTTTAATTTTTTTTTTTAATTTTTTTTTTTTTTTTTTTTTTTTACAAACTAATGCCTACAAGTGGAAATACGAAAGGAAACATTATTCGATACATTTTGTTTTTCGGTAACAAGTATAAAAATACATATATATTCATGGATAATGACCAACGCTTAAAGGATCTGAAAAAGTTTAATAAATCGACGCAAACGCGAGGAAACGAATGATCGATAAAAAGTCAATAAACGATAGAGATGGAACGAAACTCTATCCTGGAGTCATTTAGAACGAGTATTTTTTTTTTTTTTTTTTTTTTTTTTTCATTCATGAATCATGGTATGAATCGGATTTGGGCATAAATTCGAATGAAAAATGATTTTAAATATTTTTCTAACGAAATAAATGTGAATTAAAAAAAAAAACACACACATCCATTTAAAAGAAGAATAATTCCACATTAATTTGTAATATTATTCGATAAAATGAAAAATACGTGTATTTTTTTTTTTTTTTTTTTCTTTACGATTATTCGTAACGATTATCCTTCTTTTTTTTTTTTTAAATCTTCGTAAAATAATTAAAAAAACATCAATTAATTCGAATCTCGCTCATACCTCTGGGCAAGCCATCCCCCTCGTGTGGTGGTGCGAATACATCCATGTTTGTTCTTCAACGTTAAGCATCGCGGAAGTAAAATAAGTTATTATTAATTCTAGTAGAAAAATTTGTGTAACGAATTGTGAAAAAAAAAAAAAAAAAAATTAAAGTGTATCTTTTCTATACGCGATTACTATTGACAATTCTAATGGCCCTCTCTTTCTTTTTTTTCTCACTATTTACTTCTATCGCGATATCGATACCCATAATAATAATTAATATCAGTTACGTAAATGATCGTACTTTTTTTTTTTTTTTTTTCAAATTCCTCAAATTAGCGATCAATCGCTGATCAGAATGAAATATTGATGATTTTTTTTTGTTTTGTTTTGTTCTATCTTTCGAGCCAATGGAAGAATCGACGATAAAACTTGATAACGCTCTTTTGTTTTTAAATTAATCGTGTAATATATGTACATTATTGCTGATTCGTTAGCAATATGCAAATTTCTCATAAAATTCATGAAGCCAAGAGGCGACCGGACTCGCCTTTCTTTCTTTCTTTCTTTCTTATTTATTTATTTTTTTTTTTTTGCCATTTATCACTCAAATGAGTGATCAATCGCTGATTAGAATGAAATATTGATGATTTTTTTTTGTTTTTTTTTGTTTCATCTTTCGAGCCAATGGAAGAATCGACGATAAAACTTGATAACGCTCTTTTGTTTTTAAATTAATCATGTAATATGTACATTATTGCTGTGATTCGTTAGCAATATGCAAATTTATCATTAAATTCGTGAAGCTAAGAGGCGACCGGACTCGCCTTTCTTTCTTTCTTATTTTTTCTTTTTTTTTCGTGCAATACACGTGTAATATCGATCGTATACGTGCAAAGTTCAACAATGATTCATCCTCGTCGGATTTTTTTTTTTTTTTTTTTTCAATTCTACGCGATTTCGAGAAAAAAAAAAACATCAATGTAATAGAGAATTGTTTTTTTTTTCCCCCTTCGCTATTTTATGGATTATTTTTGTTGCTGAATCGGCTCTAAATGCGCGAATTAGTCATTGATTATGCGTCGATATTTTCTGTTTGGTGGAAATACCTCCTCCTCCTCGTCGGCCTCGGCCGTTAAAAACGGATCGTCATAGGCATAATTCGGTGCCCACTTGAGCAACAATTTTTCGAAAAATTCCTCGAGATTTCGTGCCTCCTGATACACCTGCGATTCGACCTGTTGCAAAAAAAAACGTACATCGAGCATTTTTTTTTTTTTTTTCAAACTATATTTTCGAGCAGTTTTGTTTTTTTCAAACTATATTTTGTTTTTTTTTTTTGTACTCACGGGATTATAAGTGAAGGCATTCTTGAACATGAGTCTGATGTCCGCCATAACTTGTCGCAAATCGGTATAATGATTCGGATGATCGGGTTTCAGTTTGTCCCTGATTATGTCGAGAGCTATGGGTTTCTTAATGATTCGATGATATTCCACTATCTGACGAACGAAAAAAAAAATGACTCAGAAATTTTGCGTATTCTGTAGAATGAAAAATTAATTGTACGAATTATAATAATTGAGACGAACCTCGGATGATACGACTTCGCGAAACGGGAGACTTTGCTCATACTGACAATAAAGCTCGAGTACGATTCTCTGAGCGATTCGCAATTCTCTGGCGCTCATAACGTTCGGTCTCTTTTCGCCGGGTGGATCTTCCGAACAATCCAAGACGTTTGTACAAAGCATGCACTGCCATGTTTCGCTTTCACTTAACGAAGCAATAAATATGTATATATTTTTATATATACTTTTATATATATTTTTTTTATATATTATATATAATTTACTATATATTTTTATATATTATAAATATATATATATATATATATTTTTTTTTAATCTCAAGAAAAATAAGGGATCCGGATATGTGGGACATAGAATTTAATTATTTCAAATTTAATTTTTGAAAATTAGACAATTACTGGCAGTTTTTATTTTCGTCATTCGAATTTTACTTACTCGGGGAAAGTTTTCAAGCTCGGTATATGGCAGTAAAGGTGAAAGACCTTTGGACATTTGTCGCAGCACAATACCGCATCGCCGCCGTCCATGCAGACGGCGCACCAATCCTCGTTAGGATCGTCTTTAGCCATCGTTGCCGGATTATCTTCGAAAATTTGGAGAAAAGAACCGATGAGATGTACGAAAATGGCGATTCAGGGGTTTACACGCTCGAGAAATTAGGTCAAAAATGCTCTTCGGGGTAAGTAGAAATTGCGTTCGTGGTAAGAAAAAAAAAAAATTACGGATACGAATGAGACATGTGATAGTACAAAATATTAATTATATACATTTTTGGTAATTAAATTCGTCAATGACATTGAGACAAAAAAAAAACTTCAATTACAAATTTTCAACGAAAAATTGGATAATCAAGCGTGGAAGGCTAGAGAAAGCTACGAAAATGGGGCCTTGTCCGAAAAATTATACGTGTTATCGTGGATAATTTTCTATGCAGATGACTCGTAAATAATCCATCGGCATCACTTTCAAGCGCTCTACTTTTCTCACCCAGTTTTCAGTTTTCAGACGGCTTTTCATGAATTTTCGAGATCCTGACTATTGAATTAGGAACCAAATACAAAAAAAAACATGTGGAAAATCACTTCCATGTCGGTTAAGGGGAGCAACCACTTTAGATGCTTAAAAAAAATTCATTTTTTCTTCAATTTCATAAATCGTTAGCAAAATATCTCAAGAATACATCCTGAAAATTTGAAAAGGGTATGCAGATTCCATCCAACGTTACCATTTATCAAATATAGGGGAGCAATTTTGCAAATGCAATTATGAAAATGAAACCTTACGGCGATGAATTTCAAGTTCTCAAGAGTAAATGTATTGGCCACGTTCAGAAAAAAAATAGGAACTCGGCTACGAAATATCAGGAAAAAAGAAAAACTGAGTGGCAAAGGAAAATTGACCGAAACTTTGTCGAAGAATCTTAGTACGTATTGTGGATTGGCAATTTGTAGAAATGTTAACAACGCGGAGGACATGAAAAAGGCTATGATAGCCAAATTCCATCATTCGCAGTCTAGAAAATCCTCAACATGAAAACTGCCCGGTGGAGTCGATAGTTGGTGCAAGTAGCAGCAGACTAAAGCTCTTGCATCGTTGGAATGCAACGAAAATAGGTTTTTTCAAATTAAAAAAAAAATCATTTCCAGTATTGCTCACGCTTTTCTGACATACTTAGGCCCCAGGTGGCGAAAAAAAAAACTGAAAAAAAAAGTTGAAACGATTTTCGACTTTGAGACAATACTGAAAATGATTAAAAAAAAAAAAATCTCATTTTCGTCGCATTCCAACGATGCAAATTTCAACATCATTCAGGATGTACAAAAGCATATTCTTCCTATCTATAAGATCTATCGAGAGACGATTTATTGCAGAGATGTTTGTCATACCCAGAATGCAAATGAAAGTTTCAATTCGACCGTTCGGCGATTGGCTCCAAAACATTATCATTTTGGGGGTACAAATAATCGAGAAGTAGCGGCATTTTTAGCCGCTGTTTTATTCAATAAAGGAAATTTAGCTCTATTTATGGTTATGAATGAACTAAAAATCGTAGTTGGCGGGCAGAGCTACGGATATTATGCTGAGCAAATGGATCAGATGCGCGTGACTCGGCAAAATAGATCGAGTTTATTAGAGACAAAAGAAGCTCGAAAAGCTCGTAAGGAAGAGATGCAAGTTTCAAATGAGTTGCATGAGGAAGAGGAAAGACCGCTGTATGGTGCCTGGAATCGCTGATTAATCGGCAGGACACTACTTTATCAATTCATTAATCACATTTGACTTTTTCGTTTGTGAAACTTTGAACATGTTTTTCTTGAAACGATATTTTTTTTCAATTTGCGGGACTCATAACTCAAAAACTCGATCGATCGTCTTTGAAATTGAAACACGTTTGGGTAATATAATTTATCGAAACATGAACCTAAAGTTGGAAATATTAGATTGTTTAAATATTTATTACTGGAAACTTCCGTAAAAAAAAAAAAAAATACTAAAAATCTATAATTTTTCTTTTTCAAACACGTTCGAACATTCAATTTTCAATGTTTTTTTTTGCAAAATGTAGATTCATCTTCTCAAAAAAAACATCTCAATAATGTAGAAATTTTTTTTTTTGGACAATTTCAGGATGCGAATTGCGAGCTGCGCAATTCCCGCAAATGGACAACAAGTATTAGGACAAGGCCAAGGGACACGGCGGATTACACCTCGATCGATGCACGAAAAAATTTGAAAAAATTACCAGAGTTGCACGAAAACAAATAATCGTCAGAGTTTTGGAAATTTCCATTGTCTTTTTTTTCACATTGAACAGAAGAAAAAAAAAAAAAAATCCCAAAAAATCACCTAATTTTCGTTCTCCCAAAGCAGCCGCTCCCCTTGCTCGACGCGACCGTCACGAATATTCCAAAAGTTTCAATATTTCCTATCATAAACAAAAACGCCATCATCGGGTCGAGTCCCCCATCGCCTCATCGCATTTTCCCCATTTTCACTTGATATTTCAAAAAAATAAACATCAAAAATGTCTCTTCAATTGCCAAATAACAAAAAAAAAAAAAAAAAAAAAAAACGATGCCGAAACGTCAATACCCCGGAAGTAAAAAATCCAAAAAAAAAGAAAAACTCACCGGAAGCAACATCCCCGAGTGAGTGAAGTGCCTCGTCGGTCGAGCTATCGACCTGCGTCGAGTCCAGCTGATTCTTCTGCGCCTCGGGTATGACGACGATGCCATTGGAGTCGAGTTTCGCGATCGTCAGCAGAAGATCATTGAGCGATTTTTGGCAAAATTTGTCCAAATTTTTTTCCGTCTCGTCGCCGGTTTTACCAGCCGGCACGGGACTCGGTGTTTTCGGCACGGAAGACGTAACCGCGGGTCCAGCCGCGGCTAGAGTCCCCGAATGCGGTGACGGTTCGCTGCCAGATCCCGCATTGCTCGTCGTACCGTACTTTGCTACATTATTATTCGTCTGCTGTTGCAACAATTGCTGCTGAAGATTCTGCTGCTGCTGCTGTTGCTGCTGTTGCTGCTGCTGCTGCTGCTGCTGCAATTGTTGCTGCTGTTGTTGATTTTGTTGTTGCTGCTGTTGCTTCTGTGCTATCTGTTGGGTCTGCTGTTGCTGGATCTGCTGCGGCTGTTGTGGATTCTTCAGGGTTATCTTGTAAGTATCGTTTGCTAGAGTTATAGGAACCGGTGTGGGTAGGGTCGGATTTCGTGAAGCGCCGTAAGGCAGGCAATGATTGGCCGTTTGTGGTATGTGCCAGCGCGGCATCGAGCCCATCTTCAAATGATAATTTATCTCGGCAAGCGTCGGCGATTGATTCGCCGTTGGGCACTGCTGAATCCGTCCGCCGTTTATCAATGACGGATTCCCAGGCTGATAAGTCTGAAGAGCCGGCGGTGGTACGCGCTGCTGTATCGCGCCCGACGGATATCTGTAGCTCGGCGGTAATTTGTAAGGCACATGACCGGACAATGGACGAAATGGCGGAGGATTGTGAGCCAGTAGGCCCCGAAGACTGGCATTTTGCTGGCTCAATTGATCGAGATGAAGCTGCTGATGGGGATGAGTCGACGAGGTGACCTGCTGCTGATGACAGGAGCCGAGTGGTCGCTGCTGGAGCAAAAGTTGCTGCTGCTGCTGCTGCTGCTGGGACTGCTGCAAACGACCGTTGTAGCTGACATTTTGCGGGAGACGCTGTGGCGGAGCCTGGGGCGATGTTCTCGGGACGTTCAAGACCGGATAATGCTGCTGTTGCAATGCGAAATTCTGCGTTTGCTGGGACTGCAATTGGGCTATCTGTGCCTGTTGAGCTTGATGAATTTGCTGCTGCTGCTGTTGTTGTTGCTGTTGTTGTTGTTGTTGTTGTTGTTGTTGTTGTTGTTGTTGTTGTTGTATCTGCATTTGCTGCTGAATCTGCTGCTGCTGATGCTGATGATGCTGCTGCTGCTGCTGCTGCAATTGTTGTGCCTGTGCGGACTGGGCCGTTTGTTGCAAAATTCCAACCGCTTGATGAGCCGGAATTTGCGAATTGGGATGCTGATAAGAATTTTGGGGAATATTGTTGGGCTGGTTTGGGACGGAGGGAATCTGGGAAACCGGTGTAACGCGATCGGAGGCCGATGCCGAGCCCCTCGAGGCCGATTGCTGTCGCGTTTCCGGCGTTTGCTCGGTAACGGATATCGTCGGGGTGCCCGAGCCCGAGGCCGGTGACAACGAACGATAAACACGACCGTCCACGACTATCGCACCGATCGACGAGACGACTGAAATTTTTTTTTTTTTTTTTTTTTTCAAACGAACGGGTAGTATTATATAGTATTATATAGCAGTAGTAACCCCCCCCCCCCCCCCCGTTCCACGCCAGTGACGCCACAAGTTTAAAGCAAAAAACTTTTGCCTGCGCTCCGTCGTCATGACAACGCGCACCACGAAATTTCTCATTCTTTAAAGCACTGCCGCAACAATCCTAGGGTAATCTCCGAATGGAGATGTGGAATTAATTGAGGGAGGGAGCCTATCTCTTCGGAAGAGGGCGCTTCATACAATTACGATTGAACTTCACTTACAAGTAAGTTCGTTTAAGGAAGTACCCTCGGTACGACATAAGTCAGAGAACTTTAACCTTCGACTTGAGTAACGTAGTATATAATTTGGCAACATCGCATCCCTTGCTTTAGTGTACGTGCTCACGTACAAGTATAATACTTATGTATTGGACACTGAAGCAGCCAGCGAGCGGTTTCTGTGTGTATTATTAATTTGAAAAATGAGCAAAAACAGGTATTATTGGAGAAGAAAAAAAAAATTTCCAAAAAAATTTATGACAATCGAGTGCGACAAAGTGAAGTGGGGAAAATCGATTCTCAGTGTTTACGGGAAAAGAAATATTTCTAACCTAAACGACGACTTTAAAAATGATGCAATTGACGGCCGTCGTGTTGCCACGTTTGTGAATTGCTCGAAAATCTTGTCTTTTTTTTTTTTAGTTATTTCTCCTAACACAAGCAAGCTTTACATGTTTTGAAAAGAGAAAAATGTTCATGGAATATTTTTTTACATCTCCTTCAAATTTTATCAAAATCTGTATGTTAATTCCAACTTGATAAATGATAATGTGCGTAAAAATCATAGATTCCCATAAGACCCCGTGTTAAGAGCTTCGAAATGAAATTATTAATATCTTCTTTCAAAGTCAACCAAAGATTACAAAAATTTAACTTAGTCATTTTTGGAAAGATTTTCACATCTCTGGAAATTTTCGTAATTTTCTGTTTGTTAATTGATTTACCGAGGGTACTCCCTTAAGGTAGTTCGGTCGAGTTTGGCCGAAGTCAAATTTCATCCGTAATTCAAATTTATTTACGTACAATTTAACCATATGAAAGCTATGATAAATTGAATTGTTGCATAAAAAAATATTACAAGCTTCTTTTAGGCGTGTAAATAATAAGTTAATAATAATTGATACCCGGAATAATGACAGACTCAACTTGACTCATTCTCTGCGTTAGGGAGCGAGCTAATCTAACCTTACGCATAAAGTTACTGGATTGCATTCGCGAGTTTTGTTGTATGCTTTAAAACAGTATAATGAAGAACAGGGGAGAAAAAAGGCTCGTCTCGAGGCAAGTACAGTTGAATCAACGGCCAGTATGCAATGAACTCGGAACTCGTCTAGTTGACATTGTATATCTTGCCGAACAACTCAAATGTGACAGTTGTTCGGAACCACTTTTGCTGGCGTTCATCGAATCTGAAGTGAGACGCGGATTAGCTTCGATTTTCACATGTTTTTTTTTTCCCCTAGTCTTCTGCCAGCGAGCAGATCCGGTGTATGACAAGGACAGAGACCGCGGACTCGCATTAATTATTGAAATTTAAAAAAAAAACCGTACGGTAAATCGACTTAAATCTTTGATAAATATCTCTTATAGATATCAACCGTTATTGTGGTATGTTTTTTTTTTTGCCCTTAAACGATTAATTTTTCGTGTACCTGAAATTTCGATAGTTTGCGTGCCATCTGAGCCTTATATGCCCCATATAAGAGCAATGTTAACTTATTTATTAATTACGCAAAAACTACACGGTAAATTAATTTGAAATTTTGCAGACATGCAGAGAGCAAGGTCAACTCTTTTGATTAAATGCAAAAAAAAAAACAGGGTGTTAAACGTGAACCTCAATTCGACCGAACTACCTTAATCGATCAATTTTATTTCGCGCCTCTTCCTCGAGATAGACATTGTAGATGTTTAAAGTATGTTGCGGTAGGCATTGAGCATGCATGACCTATAAGTCGTTGCGTATGCCAATCTCCGTAATTTCTTATAATTACGTAGGCGTATATAATCTAGTATAATTGTTATGATATTAGATATTATATTGCAGAAACCTTGAAGCCACATTGAAGTGCTGCAATCAACCCGTAAACGCCACGCTAGTGCAAATTTTCACCACCTAAAATTCATTTTTTTTTTGTGAATTTTTGAACATTTTTGTTCTGATTTTGTCGTATTTTTACTGAATTAATAATATTTAATCGCATTTGAAATTATGACCTTCGGTTTCTTGAGAAACTATTACCCCCAAAAAACCACTGGTTATCGAATAATTTTAGATTATTTATACGAGAATTATAGTACATTGAAAATGCAAAATCCCAAATCGCACCGGTGCGGCATGTATGTATAATGCTCAATAGAGGTGGTGGTTTTTACGGGTTAAAATCAGACCTCAACAATGTTTCTGAGACTTTGTTGCAACGTTGCTGAAATATTGCTGCAATGTTGCGCGCTGTATGGGTATTTGTTGGTATAAAAATCTTTACGCCATGTGCGGGGCAGTCGCCTCTGCCTTATTTCTCAATATTAGGATTCTGTTAAGATCTGAATCAAATTTATAAGATCCCTTTTGATGTACGGTATAATTTCGCGGTTGGGTGATTTTTTTAAAAATTTGATCGATTAAATCCTCACCTTTTATCAGATCAGGGACTTTCTCCAGCGAAAGATGAATTCTCACGGGTATCTCAGGATTCGGAATATCCGCTCGTCTGCTCTTGATCCTCTGCAAGTGACCCGTCACGGATCTACAAATTTCGTTCGCGAGCGTTTAAGATTAATTTTTTCTCGTTAGGCTCAAGAATCGAGGGGGATTTTTAAATAATAAAATAAATAATAAAAAATAATAAAATAAATAATAAAAATAAACAAATGTATCCCACATTTGTTTATTTTTCGAAAAATATCTAAGGTGACAAAATTTTAGTCTTGTTTTTCAAATATTTCGTTTATTTTGAAAAAATTAATACTCTTTGGTGATCGTTTTGCTTGAAATTTTCTGTAGGATTGTTTTTTTTTTGTTTTTTTGTTTTTCAAACGTACTTTTTGCTATAAAGGAGTTCCATGTCCGAGCCTTTTTCAAGTGCGTGCGTAACAAACTGGATACAATGATCGGTGAGCTTGGACAATTGATCGAGGGCAATTTTCTTCTCGTTCAAGGTATTTTGCTTCTGATCGCACACTTCGCTCAGTCTCATCACCAATTGCTTACCCCGCGTGTTTATCGCATTCGTTAGCCTGTCGAGAGAAAAAAAAAAAAAAAAAAAAAAAGAAAAAAAAAAAAAAAAAAGAAGAAATTATCGAAGCGACGCGATCGGAGATTGTAGAAAAATAAATTTTGATTTTTCGGGACTTACTGAACGACCATTTGCGTGATATCCTGGACCAATGATTTTTTCTTCTCCATTATGAGAATTTGCCTGTCCTCGATAACTTTCATTGCGCTTTTCAGCAATACTCTCTTGTAACTGAAAGATTTGGGTTGAAAAAAAAAAAAAAAAAAAAAAAAATGCATTTTATTAGTTCAAGCTCGAGCTTGAGGGAGGAGGAAAAAAAAAATTGTGTATTTTGCGAATCGAAGGAATTACCTAACTTCCTTGAGGAGTGTCGCCACGGAGCCTCGCGTCTCGGCGGCAATTTCGTGAATAAATTTGTACTTGTGATCCCGATGATCGCTCAGCTGACAATCTCGGCACGTTAGCCTGTCGCAAGTTTGACAAAAAAGTGACAATTGCTCGTGCGGATGAACCGCGCAAAATAAATAGCTCGGTATCTTCTTCTCTCCCTTTTTGGCGCTCTCGCTATAATTGGCAACTTCGTCTTTTGGCTTAATCGTGTGATCCTTGGTTATTTTCAATCTCTGATGAGCCTGATAATTTTTTTTTTTTTTCATCGAATCGTTCGAATTACAAATATAAATCAATTCTATGAGCCGAGAAATTCGAATGAGACTTATATGAGATGAAATTTGAGAAAAATTCATACAATTTTTCACATTTCAGAGTTTAAAGTGAAGAAAAAAAAAATGGAAGCAAGAAATGTTAATTCGGTTGAAAGAAAAAAAAGAATTGAACGGATTTTTTTCTTTTTCTTTTCAATTTTTTCTGAAGAAACGAACGATCGCTCGTTGCACTCACCAGTACACAATTCTCGCAGATAAATTCTTCGCACTCCACGCACCAGCTTGTAGCCGTCGCATTATCGTGGCAGCTTGTACATTTTTTCTCCTCTTCCATTTCCTTGCCATCGTCGTCGAGGCCCTGCGTACAATCGTCCTCGACGAATTTCGAATGAAACCTATTGTCTATGAGATTTTGCGTCTGACTCGTGACATTGCAAATTTGACACACAATAACGTTGCTCTCTACTGCAAAATAAAATACGTTCCGTTCGACGATTTTATTCCCCGTTAAAGACGCAAAGGATCGAGAAAACGCGAATAAATCGATCGAATGATCGTTCGATCGAATTCTTTAAGGCGGTTCATGCGTGTCCAAGAGTAGCGAAAAGATCGCTTGAAAGCTTTGCGGAGCGCGGATTGCCGGATGGGCAGTGTACGAGAGAGAAAGAGAGAGAGAGAGGTCTTTGTATTACGGGACCCCAAGTGTGTATATTTTTATTATTCAGCGCGAGCGTGCCGAGTCTCTTTCCTTAAGGCAGTCGTCTGGTGTAGAGGCCTAAAATAAAGGTGATTTTTTTTAATAAGGGAAGTAACAACGGACCTTGTTGAAAATTTTATTGTACTTTAACACACATTTGAAGAGTATAAAAAAAAAAATATTAATAACTAATTGTCGCAAAATGGCGGAGTATTAGATTGACCGTAGAAGCGCCTCGCCGCTAAAGTCTCGAACTGGCGGGCGTGATAGCAAATTTGACCTATCGATCCAAACCAAAGTTCATTCTCTAAATTATTAAAAACCATCCTAAATGAACTAAAAACATTCATAAAAAAGTCATTTTATACTAATTTTATTGCACGAAGAAAAAACAATTGTAAAAATCGTCACTTTTTCGTTCAAGCTCAAAAATTAATATGGTTTCACGGTTTTTTCTGGGTTTTTTTTAAGTTCATCGACAATATAAATATATGTCAATTAAAAATAATTGTGGTTTTTGAGTTCCAGACAAGAATTAAGCGAACAATCTTTATCGCAAGATCGAGACTCCAGCGGCGAGGCGCTTCTATGGTCAATTCAATGCTCCGCCATTTTGCGTCAATTAGTTAATAAAAAAAATTTTTTATACTCTTCAAATGTGTGTTAAAGTACAATAAAATTTTCAAGAAGGTCCGTTGTTTCTTTCCTTGTAAAAAAAAAATCGCCAAAAATCACCTTTTTTTAAGCCTCTACCTCGCTAGCCGTGCGGATGAGCGCGGCTAGCGAGGAGCACGCATGAAACAAGAGAGAGTCGGAGTTCTGATCATTTTCAACCGGAAATTGAAACTTTTTTATGATGTAGCGCTTGAATTACAAGGTGAAGAGGAATTTTTCAATTTTTTACAATATCTATCATATCTAATCTATCAAATTTCAGTTTTCCAACGGGTTTAGTTGGATACGCGAGCAGCAAAACCGCGATCATCGCACTTCCGGCTGACCGTCTCCGTAAGACGACGTGCTTCGGTAACTCAAACTGCTCGACTTTGCAATTTTATTACGAAAAAAACTAAACGGTCAGTATAGCTCAAATTTTGGCAAAAGGCGCATAAAGTATTCGTCAAAAACACACAAAAATTTCAAGTCCGAAAGTTGAATTCGTCGCAATGATCGTACCTCCTTAAAACCTATGCAGTAAAACTTGTTCCTGCTGGTCACATAATCATGGTTGTTACGCATATAGAAAACAGGGAAAACCGGAAAAACTCGGGGACATTCTTTTCTCCTGGGAAAATCAGGGAAAAATCTCTGGAATTTTTTCCAGAATTTACTTTTTGCCAAAATTACGAAAAATGAAACAAACTTAAAAAAAAAACTGAAAAATATAAAAATATATATTTTTGTATATTTTTAATATTTATATCATTCTTTATTATATACGACAAAAGTTAGTGCCAAACAATGAAAATTTCAAAAATTAAAAACCAATTTACTCTAAAGCTCTAAAGCTATGCTTCTGCATTCGATTTGTCGATACTCAACTACACAATTATCATTGTAGATAAGTGTTTATATTTATTTTTCATTTATTGGCACCGACAAAAATTTCCGTTTATAATAAGCAACAGATTCGGTATTTGCTTTTAATGTTTTTATTTTTTTACAGTGCTTAAATTATTTTTTGTGTTTCAGTTTTTTTTTTTTAATTTTTTACTTTAATATTCATCATTTTTTTAATTGACCCTAATCTGCCTGGAATATTTGCAAAACCTGTGTGGAAAACTTGTAAAAGTCAGGGAATTTCTGAGTCAATAATGCGTAACAACCGTGATAATAATCTTAAATATGTGCTCCATCCGGTAGATGGGTTTTCATTAATTTCTTATTATTTCTATCTGAAATAAACAATCGAAAATCAGATTGTGAAGTAACGTTGCTATATGAGCCTGCGTATAAAAGCTAATCTTTGCCAACTTTTTTTTCAAAAACCGTGCACGGAAAAATTCTGAAAAAAATTTACGAAACGCATCGATAGGCAGAAAACGAATGATAAAAATTTCAACGTCACGTTATATCTTTAACAACAGGCATGAACCTCCTTAATGGGTAAATTGAATTATTTAATTTCGACGAATTTTCCGTTAAGCGAAACAGTTTAAAATATTGCGGCGAAATTAAATGACTCAAAATTGTTTCGTCCATTAAATTTAATTGTCAAAAAAATCTCAACTGGAGCACAAAATACATGTATACGATTACACAGTACGTATGTAACAAAAATTAAAAGATAACAAAGCTTGAAAAATGTTGCAGAGCTTCCGTTCTTTATATTCAAATTTAAGGACAATTCTGCGAGTCTTAAACATCGTAAAAGCCTCGATCGGAATAAAAATCACGGTGAAATGATTACAGAACGATTGTCAAATAAAAATTACAAGATAACGAGTCTAGCAAACATTTTAGCGCGTTTATTCTTTATATTTGCATTCGACGAAAGCCCTGACAACCGAGTGATCGCAAGAACCTTAATAGCCGAATTTTCGGACAAAATTCGTCGCTATAAATCAAACGACAAGATGCAAGTTTAGGAAAAGGGCAATCGAGGCTATCGCCTCTCTGTGTCTCAGGACCTCGGTGTCGGTTATTTTTGAGGAATCAACGGGGGGACTCTTAAATATTATCTATCAATGCCTTTCATAAAAATTTTGTACACTTTACCAGCGACAAAAACTTCGATGATCGATTAAAAAAAAAAAAAAAAAAAAAATCACTGACTGAAACATGAAAATCTAAACCTCAAAATGACTTGACATTCGCGCAAATGTCACATCCGCGAATATATCGATATTCAAAATTCAGGCAAAAAGAACAAAACAAAAGAAATTCAACGAGAAAATTTTCATTCGGTTGACTGCAAAAATGACCGAAAAAAAATGCCTTGACAATAATAATTCACAGGTGGCCAGTAATTTATATGGATTGATCCGCCGTTTGCGAATTTTCCTTGACCGAAATGGAAAGAAAAAAAAAAAAAAATAGAAAAAAGTACTCACGCAAAACATCCACGTCCACCGAGGTATTGGAATCAGCAAGTTTGTTGTTGACGCAAGCCGAGCAAGCGGGATGAAGACACTCCAAAAGTTTCGAGTCCTCGTCGAACGTAAATTGTTTGTCACAAAAAACGCACTTGTTGAGAAAAGCGCGATTCTCGTGTTCCTGACTCTCGGGCGTACAGTCATTTCTCTGCTCGTTATCGTCATCGTTGCAAATCGCATTTTGCAACTGCGTCTGTTGAGAATCCTGATTGCCAGACGATTGTTCCATGGGTTCTTCCTTCACCATAGCACCCGAGACGAGAGTCGAAATTTCACCAACTCGCGACTCCATGTTTGTCCAAAAACTTTCGTTTTATGTATATGTATATATTTATGTATACACATGTATATATACATGTGTGTGTCTGTGTGTGTCTATGTACAATAATTAAAAACGAAACAAAGCTTTTATTTTTTTCGGAGATCCGACGTTCTCCGTTCTTCAACACTTTAAATGATAAATATTAACTTTTTCAGGCTGCGCCATCGTTAAAAGTAAAAGCCAATCTAACGCGATCTGCGGATCAGGGTTGCCAGATGCCCAGCGCATGACGATCGTACCAACCCAAGAAGATTTACCGTACAATTACCGTACACGTGATTCACGCTCACCCTGCGGGTGTATAGCTCGTCAGGGGGGGTCCGTCGTGGTGGGGGTAGTTCGCGTGGACATTGACTCGGGCGGTGTGGTAGATTCTGAGTCAACTGTGTGCACATTTTCCTCCCGGGTAATGCAGGTTGACTGAGCGTGGCGTGCACGTTGTATCGAGCGAAAACGCAGATACATGTACACGGACCACGGACTGTGAACCGTTTTGACGGTTTTAGTTTCAAACCGTGATTTACGCGTTCGTTGTAGAAGTCAACAAATGCGACAACTACCCTTTATTTATACACTACATTGTGTATTGATGAAAAAAAAAACGAGCCTTTATCTCAAAATTGAGTTGTAATAAGCATTCATTTAATTAAATCTAGATCCGCCAAATTGTGCCTGCATGTATTGCGGAAAAATATGCTCATTAATACGTGCGTTACTGCATCGCGAAGACGATTTTTTCATTCTAGCATGCACGCATTGGCAATATCGTTGTTTATATCACATCTGACTCAACCAATTTGACGTAAAAGTGAATTAATTGGTGGTTAAGCCTTCTGTAGATGAACATAATCCGCTAACAGACAATTGATTCCGTGTGTAGGTTGTGGCAGAGGTCATATTGCGTCCCCGAGGCTAGTAGTGGATCGGTCTTGAGATCAAAACCACTGCTCACAGATTTTTTTTCTGAATTAATAAGTTTTCAATATTTTTTTTTTGTTTGTAAATAGTAGTAACGATGTATCAATTATATAGTAAATGAACGGCATGTACTGATTATATTTAATCTTTGCTACGGAAATATTTTTATTTGATTACTCTGAATAGAAGGTTGCACACATTGGCATCCCAAAAAATAGGCCTATTTGATTTATATTCTAAGCATATTAACTTATTCACCACGCATATATAATATATATGCCCATATGGCATATTTAATGATTCCTCAGCAAGCTCAAAATGTTTCCAAAATTTCCCAAAAAATGTCTTAAATTTGCTTTTCTTTGCCGTTCTCGCATCTTCATATTAATTATACGTGATAAAGTCAAACGTACATGCACCCACATACGCACAAATACATATGTCGCGTTCTACGTCAACTCATCGGCTACCCCGTTTTCTTTTTGTCTCTCGAAAAAATTATTCCGTATGGGCATTTCGAAGGACATCATATCCATGACATTTCACCAAAATTTCATCCCCCCACTATTGTTGGTTCTCGAGATAGTGATTAATAAATTATGAATTTTGTAAAAATCATAACTTGGTAACTGCTAATCGGATTTCAATCTTTTTTATTTTGTTTTTTCCTCTTAAAAAAAAAAAAAAAATATGCCATCATTGGATAAAAGCTCATTAGACAGTTTTCGGGGTAAATTGACAAAAAACAATTTTTCCCACTTCACTGATGCCCTCTTCTATCTTAAAAAAATTTTGTCAAGTTGCGTATTGCCCCCCCCCCCCCCCCCCCCCTCTGTCAGGAAAAAAAATAGTGAGTGGAATTATGAGTGGCCTTTTCATAGAAAAAAGAAAAAAAAATCGAAAAATTTTTCCGTAAACTGTCTAATGAGCTTTTCTCCGATGACGGCATATTTTTTTTCGAAAAGGGTGAAAAAAATGAAAATGATTTTTTTTTAATCGTTTAAATCCGATCAGCAGTTACCAAGTTATGATTTTTACAAAATTGAGAATTTATTAATCATTATCTCGAGATCCGACAATATTGGGGGGTTGAAATTTTGGTGAAATGTCATGGATATTTTCCGTCTAAATGCCCATACTGAATAATTTTCTCGAGACAAAAAAACGGGGTGACTGAGTTGACGTGGAACGTGACATATGTATATATATTAGGGTGGTCCTTATTTAGGGCTCGGACGAATCTTTAATCTAACGCGCCCCAAATCAGCTCCACATAATTAAAAAAAATACCCTAATTTTTTCAGATTTTTATCTAGACTCTAACCCTTCCCACCCGAAAGTGAATTTCCCCATTTGAAATACACGTGTTTCGGCAAAATTCTCAGGATATTTTTTATTATAAGAGTAATAATTTAAAAAAATATGTAACTGCGAGATTTTAGTGTTCATTGGTGCTACTATATGAAAAAAAAAAAAAAACACATTATCATACGGATCAATTTAGACAAATTGCACACCCTTTAGCTTTGAAACATGTTGGTGACCCACGTTACCACCTCGACTTTCTTCAATTCTTCTAATTTATTTACTTTTTAACGTATTCAGATCCGGTTTTTTGTATTTTTCAGTTACTTAAGTGATGAAAGAACATAAACATATAGTCTAATTGGCATAATTGTTTAAAATATAAGATTTATAAATAAACGAGCTAAAAAAACGACGTTTTTTTCGGAAAAATTTATTCTTTAAGAATCTATCCAAGGTAATAACTTGAAATTGAGTGAGAGTGGGTTTTTGGGGTCACTGATTACGAATCCGCGATCAGATCTGCAAAATTCAAGATGGCGGATTTAAGATGGGGGACACCGAAATTTAAATATATTTAATTTAAAAAATCTGACATCGGATTCGTAATCAGTGACCCCAAAAACCCACTCTCACTAAATTTCAAGTTATTACCTTGGATAGATTCTTCAAGAGTGAATTTTTCTGAAAAAAACGTAATTTTTTTAGCTTGTTTATTTATAAATCTTATATTATAAACAATGATGCCAATTAGACTGTATATTTATGTTCTTTCATTACTAAAGTAACTAAAAAGTGCAAAAAACCCGGATCTGAATACGTTAAAAAGTAAATAATTAGGAAAATTCAAGAAAATCGAGGTAGTAATGTGGGTTACCACCATGTTTCAAAGTTAAAGGGTGGGCAATATGTTTAAATTCCAATGTGTACAACTTCCTAATGAAATATTTGACATGAATATCCAAACAATACAGAGTAATTAAATAAAAATATTTCCTGTAGCAAAGATTCATCATAATAACAGCAGGTGCCGTTTATTTACTAAAATTGAAATATTGTTACTACAAAATACAAAAAAAAATTAAATATTAAAAAAAATATTAATTAAGAAAAAAATTGCGCGTGGTGGTTGCATAAATGTAAATAAATAAATAAATATATAGACTTTATACTTCGAGGACCCAATTATTAATGGTATTTGAGAATACAGAGTTACTAAAATAAAAATATTTTCTGTAGCAAAGATTCGTCATAATAACAGTATATACCATTTATTTACTAAAATGAAAACATCGTTATTACTAAATACAAAAAAAAAAAAAATATTAGAAACATATTAATTCCGAAAAAAAATGCGCGTAGTGGTTTCGATCCCAAGACCGACCGGGTAGCAGACTGTGCTAGCGGTTCACAGTCCGTGGTCCGTGTAACATATATCTGCGTTTTCGCTCGATACCATGCATGTGCACGCCACGTTCAGTCAACCTGCATTACCCGGGGGGCTAATGTGCACACAGCTGACTCAGAATCTGCCACACCGCCCGAGTCAATGTCCACGCAAACTACCCCCACTACCTCGGTCAGTCGAAACCTCCTCGAGCACCTGCGTAAGCAATCTTCTCTGGTCATAGCTGTATCAAGCTGTATGACGAAGAACGGCTATCCGCAAGTAACGTTTGTTACTCGCGAGTTCTGGTACGTTCGCCGTTAACTAACATAAAAAAGTCGTACGTGCCCACAATTACCGTATGATTATCGTACATTATGGTACGGTAATCGTAAGTCGTACAACCCTTAAAATTATCGTACATGTACGGTATTTACCGTACGTATGGCAACACTGCTGCGGATCGCTAATTAGGTTTGGCGCGACCGTAATGTTCCATACCGAGAGAGAGAGAGAGAGAGACTGAACTTAAGGCGAATTTTCATTGGAGCATTGCTATAAAAAAAGAATTTGTCCAAATTCGCGAAGCGGTATTTTTCATTTTTTATCGTAGAAAATGCCTCTGTCAGCTTGCTTTAAAATTTTAAAAATTTGCCAAAATATGCGCGTATGTAATTTTGAAAATTATAATGCAATTTTGGGCGTTTTGAAACAAAAATTATGTTCCATTGTTGCAAATTGTTGTCGGAAAAAAACGGAGGCGCCTTGACGCAACGATTTCAAAGAAACTCGCATGCGGGATAGCCTTCTCTCGATCTATTTGTTCTATGATCGAAAACAACACTCGCCGGGGTTGGTCGCGCGGGGGCGCGAGGGCAAGAAAGTACATATAGCAGATATAGCACACAATTTTTTAAAAAAACATGGTGGTCGAGTGACAGCACATAATCCACGCCGAGTTTAGTGATTTGTTATGAAGTTTTATTAATTTTGCCGTTTTCGCTCGTTAGTTATTATTTTCTTTTTTTTTTTTATTTGATTTCATTAACTTTTACCGTGTATAATCGGGTCAATTTTATATTTCGTGTTCGATTATGGCTGAAGAAATAACACTGAAGCTACTGACCCTGAATTGTTGGTAAGCCGCTCGCTGTGTTTACAAGGTTACAACCTATATGTATAAATCATGGTTTTTTTTAAATAAAAATCAACGCTTATTTCTTATCAGTTTATCAGTAAAAAAGCCGAGCCAACTTTATCGTAATATTTTAATGGAATGTCATCGTTAATCTTATCGTTGCATGCATAATACCTCGTGAAACGATGTATATATTTCGTATCGAAGAAATCTTTTCAAAAAATATCTGCATCGCAGTGATTTCAATGTCGAACAAAAAAAAAATTATTTTTAATAATTAAAATTTAATTACTACCTATTTGTTAATCGAATTATTTTTTTTTTTTCAACTCCAAAGTATCAGTATGAAAATGAAAAATGATGACTATCAAATTTATTCCGTTTTATCTATTCGTTATCGCTGAGAATCTCTGTTATCAGTAGTATATAACGGTAAATTATTGATTATCCTTCGAAGAATTAAACAACTTATCAAACAGATTGGATCAATATCTGGATTATTTTTTTGAAAAAAATTAATGAAAATTCAAATATCCAAAAAATAAACGTACATCTCTTTCATTGGGTCGGCGAGGCTTTCGTTACCATTGCCCGTCTGTCGAAGCTTGGAAAAATATTAATTTTCGATTTTTACAACTTGGGGGAAACGAATGAAAAAAAAAAATTCCCAGAAAAATGTGAAAAATTTGGTCGGATCCTTTGCGAAAGACTTGAAATTTAAAAATTGAAAAGATCGTAATATATTTATAGGGGAATACCTTATATATCGAAGAATCGCGCTGATCGCATGAGAGCTATCGCCGATAAAATATGCAGCGGCGATTATGACATTGTTTGTCTTCAAGAAATTTGGCTCATTAGCGATTACAAAATGATCAAAGCCAAAGCTCAAGAAGAGCTTCCGCATTCCCATTATTTTTACAGGTAAACTATACGACGTACGGTCAAAGAATTGCATCGAGTTTTGCAAATTTCTTTGTTATACAAAATAAATAAGGAATTTTTAGACTCGCTTCTCATTTCTCAATTCCAGCTTTTACGTTATTTTTCGAAATACCCATCGTTGCTCGATCGTATCTTAAATTTGCTCTTTTTTTTTTTTTTTTTTTGATATTTATTCACGAATAAATATAAATGAATAGAACGAAAATTCGTTTCAGCGGCGTTGTCGGTTCCGGAATATGTATTTTCTCACGATTTCCAATCCAGGACGTAATGTTCCATAGATGGTCGCTCAACGGTTACTTTCACAAGATTCATCACGGCGATTGGTTCGGCGGAAAGGGAGTCGGCCTCTGTAGACTCAGAGTCAACGATGCCAATATAAATGTTTACGTAGCTCATGTAAATCAATTTTTTCATTCATTCGTCCGTTTACCATCGAGCTATCGCGGAATGAAAAAAAAAAAATCAAATTTTCTCGATATCCAATAATTAATATTAATATTAATTAATGATAAAAAGAAAAGCCCCCTCCCCCCCATATGGATAAAAAATAATTTAAAATTTCTATGAAATTATATTTTATGAAATTTTATATTATTCAAACTATGTATCTCAATAGTTTTTTTTTTTTTTTTTTTTTATGATACTACAGCTTCACGCGGAATATAATACAAAAAATGACGAATACTGCGCTCATCGAGTATTGCAAGCGTTCGACATGGCCCAATTCATAAGAATGACCGAGCGCGGCGCCGACGCCGCGATCCTCGGAGGCGATCTCAATACAGGTCCGCAGGATCTTGCATACAAAATAATACGCGGAGTCGCCGAACTTCTCGACGCTTGCTCAAACGAATCCGGCTATTCCGGGACCAGCGAGTGCGCCGGCAACAGTTACACGCCGTCCGGCGTAGCGAGAAAATTGCCCGAGGGCAAACGAATCGATCATATCATGTATCTGGGCTCGAAAAATTTTAAGGTTTCTCTCCCAATTCTCCATGTATTCTCTCGGAAAAATTTTTCTCTCGCCGCGAAATATCGGAAAAATTGTAAATTGATTTTTCATTTTTTTGTTTTTTTTTTTTTTTCCAAGATACAAGCGACGAATTTCAAGCTACCATTGCCGCAGCGGGTCCCGGATAAGAATTTCAGTTATTCCGATCACGAAGCCGTTTCGGCTCATTTGAAATTGACGAAAGGTGAATTTTTTTTTTTTTCTTCTAATTAACCCATTTTAACCATTTTCTTGGGTTTTAATTTTTGTCAAAATAAGCACAATTAAGATTTTTAATTTAATTTAATTTTTTATTTTTGAAAAATTTATGAAATACGAAAATTGTTGGATAATTAATTTCGCTCTCGGTTGGAATTTTCAAAATTTTTTTTTTTTTTTTTTTTTTTTTTCCTAGGTGAATACGAGACGTACGACGTTGACGTTCGTGACTCGTTGAAGGAGGCGTTGAGTATTTGCGACGAATCGTTGCGCTGCGTTCAGCGACATCGTTTTTGGTATTTGTTGTCGTGTTTTTTGCTTTTCGTTCCCCTAGTCTGGTCGATGGGCATCGAATCCGTTTCACGCTCGATCGGCATTAATATCGGCCTCAATATCGTTCGCTTATTGGGCACAGCGATATTCTGCTACGCTCTGTTCATGAGCACGATATGGAACTGCGTGGAGCAAAATGCTCTGAGAGCCGGTTATCTTGGTATGGAAATTCATCTTGTTCAGCTCAATAATAAAATAGAAAAGCAAAAATCGTAAATAATTGGCGAATTATCAATGAAAATCGATGTCTCGTTCGGTGGCATTTTTTTGTTTTTGTTTCTATCAAGGAGGTTTGGTCAATGAAACGGTTTTTTTTCGAGAATATTCGTAATTCACTGAGTATAAGAATTTTTTTTTTTCATATCTTCTTTGAATTTCGATATATTCTTAGTTATTTGCTTTTCATCGATGCGATTTAACGGTTTATCGATCGATCGGTAAATCGCGTGTCCCTTGTGCCAATTTTTGTTAATCGTTTCTCGGATCGCGTGTCTCGAGAAGTGAACAATCGAGTTTCGATTTTGTTTTTTTTCGGTCTCGAACGATTCGGGACATTTAAATTTGATTCTTTGATCGTGAGCAAGTACAAAAGCTGTGGTTAAGATTGAAAGTTTTTTTTATTTTTTTATTTTTTTTCATAAGCAATCTCGAGGAAGCACTGACCGTAGAATCGAAAAATTGATATAAATTTGATTTTTAAACTTTCCATTAGCAAGCTAAATTAATTATTCATTTTTGATCTGAAAAGTTTAAAATTGAAAAAAAAATGAGTATCAATTTATATAGAAATTGGCGATTTTTTTTTTAAACATTACATCCGTTTGTTTGATATTTTTGCCGGAAAATTATATAAATTGTGAAGTTTATAGGTTGAAAAGTTTTTTTTTTTTTCGTAAGCGATCTCGAGGTTGCACGACCGTAGAATCGAAAAATTAATATAATTTTGATTTCTAAACTTTCCATTAGCAAGCTAAATCAATTATTCATTTTTGATCTGAAGTTTAAAATTGAGAAAAATTAGTTTCAATTTATATAGAAATTGGCGATTTTTTTTTTGAAACGTTACATCCGTTTGTTTGATATTTTTATCGGAAAATGACGTAAATTGTGAATTTTATCAAAATTCTTCAACAGTATAAAAAAAATCTTTCAACGTATAAAATGAACCATAACGAATAAAATCTCACCGTCGTTGCAGATTTTTCAATGAAAAGAAAAATTAAGTCAAGCTTTTTAAGGGAAAATTAATGGATTTAAAAAATTCGCAACGGTCAAAGTACGATTACAATTGTATTAAATATATATATATATATATATATATATATATATATATATATATATATATCTTGTTTCCAATCTGCAATATGCCTCAGTGATCCAGCCTCCTTTTCAAATGAAAATCCGAAAGAAAGACGCCAAATTAGCTGATCCGAGCACATCTCGGAATTTGCATTTATCAATCGTTCGATAATGTTTCGCATTTAAAATAATCAACGTAACCAATAACCATGGACCAAAGAAGGATATGATTTTTTTTTTTCAAAGGGAACATTAAAAAATAATCAACTACCGCATATCTCGATCGATAATCAACTATATTTTGACAATTTTCAAGTATTGAAAAAAAAAAATTGCACACTGTATAAAATGTAAGAAATGGTTGTAATCCTAAATGGTTTTTAGCGTAGAAAGAGCGACGATACAATCGTCGCGACGTGATTGTTACTGACGAATCATAAATGGGCACAATTCTAATGAAATTCACAAATTTTTGATACTTTTTTTAACGAAATCATTCTGAATTGATGTTTTTGGAAAAAAAAAAATAATAATAATTCATTATAATTGAAAAGAAACGTTGCCAATTATTCTCGATTGTTCTTCGGAGGAAAAAAAAAAATTATTTCACGCATCAATCATTCATGAATATTAGATCAATAAAATTGAGAAAATTTTCATCCGAATAGTGCTCATTCCCGATTTAAAATCATTCGATCTTTCGATCATTGAAAACGAGGAGAAAAAAAAAAATACGTACTTCGCGACTGAGCGGGCCAAGATTGTTTCTGATGAGCGGGCACTATTGTCCTATCATTATTTTTCTTCATTTCATCTACGAATGTTTATAATATCTGTGCTTGCATAAACCGTTCGCTTTATTCGAACGGTGATTTACGAGAAGAAAAAAAAAAACTAAGTATTAATAATTTGTTGCTCACTTAGACAATAATAATTCTTAAAAACTATTTTTTTTAATCCACAAAATGGCTAATTATCTCGCTGAAAGCTGTTTTTAAAACTACATCGTCTATCGTGCTAAAATATATCGTGTAATATAATTTTTACATGTGGTCAGATTGCAAAAAGCATAAAACTTCCTGTGATATGTCTGCGAAATAGGGCAATAATTTATATATCGAGATATATATATATATATATAATTTCCGGCCCCGCTTAAAATAGATAATACAGCCATTTTACTTTCTACACTGTTTCACTTAAAACTTAATTCCTCTCTGGTCGTTTAATTTTTTTTTTTTTCCCCCCATCGACCAGAAATTGCAAAGATTGTTCGTACAGAGTTTCGATAGTAATTTAAAAATTTATGATTACATAAATTTAATCAGATTCTACGCGCTTTAGAATAAAACAAAAAATAAATATATACACGCGATTAGGAAAATCGCGATTTTTTTTTATTAAATATTCAAATTTAATATATTATAAAATGCATATCAAGCGAATACGTTGAGTGTATGTGTGTGTATATATAATGTGCATATGCCCAAATAAACGCTTGCCTAACTTATAGCTGTACGTTTATAAGTTATAATTGTTTATTTGTACCCCAAGTTTACAATTTGTCGGATATGTTGAAATATTTATACACGCGTATGGCAAAATTTATATATATATATATATATATTTTTTTTTCTCCGCTTCATCAAAGGTGCGTAACACAGATTCGATAAATAAATCGAGCATTGCTCGATTCGTGGATGTAGAACTTAAAAAAATATATATATAAAAAAAAAAAAAAACAACAACAATTAAACGTCTAAATCTTACTTTAAAATGGCATAAATGTCACATTGCTGCCGCTCGACTTGGCGCAAAAGTCAGTTGACGAAAGCCATTGATTCCCGGTGAAATTAAGTGTTGAGCCAGAGAGAGGAAAAAAAAATTTTAATTTTTTGCAAATTTTAAAACCTAAATTTCGTTGCTTCGATCTTCCATAATTAACGTTTAGTGAAAAAAAAAAAAAAAATGAGAACGAATTGTCAAATTTTCCCCAGTTTTAAGCAATATTCGAAAAAGATATATATATATATATATATATATATATATATATATATATATATATATATATATTTTCCGCTCAAACCTAATTTTACTGAAAATTAATAGCCACAGTTTCATCTGATTTTACATCATGATTGATACATCGCGTTATTATACACAATATATAATATTGCCTGAAATATCACTGCGATATTTTGCCAAAAAATATTTATATATACTGTATAAACATACTTGAATAAAAGATATATTATTATTTCGTCGTGCAACCGTCTAATTATGCCCAAATATATAATGTATGTTGGAGTGATCGTTAAAACAGCGATGTGACAATTTCAATGGACGCACCCCTTGATTCGATAGGAAAAAAAAAATAACGAAAATTTTGAGCCTAATATGAACTTTCTATCTCAATTGAAAGGGGTGCCTGTAAACATTTTCTCTTTCAAATAACATTCGATTTAGTCACTTTTTCGTGCATAATTTTTTACAGAATCGAATAAACGGTTGAAAAATCGTAAATCCCTACGAATCTCTCGTATATCGACACAAGTGCATGAGAAAAAAAGCAGGAAATCCCCAAACTTCGTCCCGGAATCATAAATGGTCGAATAGCCGGAGCAAAAAATTGAAAAACTTGATTAAAAAAAATTAATCATGTACGCAAACTTTCATTACATTAAGTTGAATTACTTTATTTTCAGTCTTGTTGATTATTTGGCGATAATATTCATCAAAATTCGTAGTCATTGAATTTGCATCAAAAATTAAGTATACGGGTTAATTTGAATTTATTGCTTTCACGAAAATATGTGAAAAGTAATGTTATTAAAAATCTCTGATAATCTTTTTTTTTTTCGGGAATCAGGAAATTTTTTACGATATTTGCTGATAATATGCCGTATGAATCGTTTTTTATCTTCATTTCTAATGAGAATATTGTTGCATTGTTCCATCAGACAAACAGCTCTTTCTGCACAATTATTAAAAATTTTCAATTTTTTTTTCACTAAATCCAGATCGTGTTGAAAAATTTCCATCCTGACTCCAAAGTGAAGGGTTCAACCGTTAAAACATATGGACGCGATCTTTGAACCAGAGATCCATAATTAATTTATTTTCCAGTGTATAAGTCAATGTAAAAGAGATTTGAGAAGTTTTGCAATTTTTTAAACCATTTATGACGCTCTATTTGCGGACTAACGATGAATTCTGATGAATGTTATACCAAATAATTAAGACTGAAAATAAAGTAATTCAACTTAATGGAATAAAAGTTTGTACATGATTCATTTTTTTTTTAATCAAGTTTTTCAATTTTTTGTTCCGGCAATTCGACCATTTATGGTTCCGGAATGAAGGTTGGAAGTCTCCTGCTTTTTTTTCATGCACTTGTGTCGATATACGAGAGATTCGTAGCGATGTACGATTTTTCAACCGTTTATTCGATTCTGTAAAAAATTATGAAAAAATTATGAAATTATGAAAATTATGAAAAAGTGACTGAATCGAATGTTATTTAAAAGAAAAAACGTTTGTGCATGCAGGCACCCATTCCAATTGAGATAGAGAGTTCAAATTGGGCTGAAAATTTTTGTTATTTTTTTTTTTCCTATCGAGTCAAGGGATGCGTCCATTTAAATTGCCACATCGCTATTTTAATCACCACCTCAAGGGGTTACGTACACTTGCAAGGCCAAAAAAACTCTTTTTTTTCAAGACAGTTTTCATTATTCATTGATCAGTATTTATCAGCTCAAAAGATACACATCTCAAGAAGTTACAGTAATTTTTTTCATGTCAAAAGAGCGATAAGCCACCGAGTTACAGCCAATTTCCCGGAGACCCAAAAAAAAAAAAAAGTTGTTTTGCGGTGCGTAACGTAACTCATGACTGGATCATTTGTAACAAACTAAATCGTTGGAATTAGTTACAAAACAATATTCTCTTGTACTTGACGGTGAAACATTTTGAATTTTCACTTTATTTTTTTTTTTTTATACAACCGAAAAATCAACAATTTTTTTAGTAAACATTTTTTACTTTGAACATCCGCCATTTTGTCAAAAAATTAAATTTTGATAAAATCTCGCCGTCAAGTACAAGAGAATATTGTTTTTAACTAATTCCAACGATTTAGCTCGTTTCGGATGATTCAGTCATGAGTTACGTTACGCACAGCAAAACAACTTTTTTTTTTTGGGCCTCCGTTAGATTGGCTGTAACTCGGTTGCTTTTCGCTCGTTTGACATGAAAAAATTACTGTAAATTCTTGAAATGTGTATCTTTTGAACTGATAAATATTGATCAATAAATAATGAAAACTGTCTTTAAAAAAAAAAATCTTAAAAAAAGCGTTTTTTTTTTGGTTTTGCAAGTATACCAAACCCCTTAATGTATATATACATACATAATCCTCTACCCGAATAATTATATACAAAGTAAAGATTTATTTTGAGCAAATTAGGCTCACTAATAAATAAATATATTTCATATGATATATTATATACGATAATTGACTATGTAAATTGTTCGCCCGTGCAATTGGGAGGCGCGCGAACCGATCGTATCGCAAATTAGCTCGTAGTTAAATTATTTTCGTTCGTTTTTTTTTTTTTTTTTTTTTTTCATTTTGTTTCTTCGCATTTTTGCCGTTCCTCTTCTGCGATTATCGGAATAATAAATATTATAATTATTATGCGAGAATCAGCGGGATTGCGTGGATGCTAGCGGAATGTAAATATGTGTGTTTTTTTTTTCTTTTTTTTTTCAATATGCGTCGTGTGTCCCCGCGGAATGTAAGCTGCCTTCAAAGTTCTCGGCTCGATCATCATTAAAATTAGGCACTCTTTGGTTCGATTGCTTCGATTCAGGGCAATTGCTCGACGTAATTCTTCGGTACCAATCCCGTTTTACCGTTTAGCGTGCCCTCCAACCATCCGGGCTCGAGAGACGGTTTAACTGTGCGCAAACGAGGAAAAAAAAAAAAAAAATCAGCATAATATATCGTCAATAAATACGATATTTCGTGATTTTTTTTTAGCGGAAAATTAATCTACCATTTGTTATTATTTGGTTTGGCTCGAAACTCAATTCTCCGTCGTTCTCGGCCAAACATGCGTACAAAGTTCGAACTCTCCTGCAAAAAGGAAAACGTTGTGTTGGAAAAAAAAAAAAAAAAAAAAAAATGGAATATGCATAAATCGTGCGTTATCTATGAACGTGTGCTCGCAACGAATAATTATCAGCCGATGAGAGAAAAAAAATGAAAAAAAACGTGTTCTCACCAAATTCCAGGCATCTGACCGGGACTCGAACGACCGCTGCTCGGTGACGTGTTGACTCTGGGAACGATAGAAAAAAAGCAAAAAAAAAAAATTGTAAAACCAAAAATATCGAAGTTTGCGTGAAAAATTTGTTGGATTTAACAAAAGCGAGAGAGAGAGAGAAAGAGAGAAATTTAAAATACGAAGAGTAAAACTTACACGGATATCGCGGGATTGCTGCGTTGAGAGTAATCCGATGGATGATGCATTCCCATCATCGATTCACGCTTATGCTTGACCGGCAAATTGGCAGAGTAAAGATGAGAATCCGAAGCTACGGACTCGCTCGAGCTACTCGTATTTCCGGTTCCCAGAACTGAGATAATACGGAAGAAAAAATTCATTTTTTTTTTTTCGTTTCTCTCATTTCTCGTGCGATTCGAGTTAAAATTAATTGACAATGCAAAGATGAGACAGGGGCCGAAGAATCGCTGTGACGAAAATAAAAATAAATAATGATCAAATTATAGGAAAAAAAAAAGTTCGTAAACAATGAAACGCGAATTATTTGAAATTTGAACGGTTGTAATTCCGCGGACCTCTGTAAGAGAGCCTGAGAATGTAAAAATTCAATACAGAAGTTTGTTTCTTACGTCTAAAATTCGAGAGGTCCATGACGAAAATCGATGCAGTAAATTATTTTATAGCTCAATCCCGAAAAATTTGGCAATTAAGCTCTGAACGGATAAAAAAAAGAAGCCTCATCGAACGAGAATTTTTTTTGTTCCTGCAAATCATTGAGTAATTTTGAAAATAATTAAAAACGACGAAAAGATCATTTTTTTTTATCACGATATTTTTTTTTCTTATTAATTTGATTTTTTATTCATCGATAATATCGAAAAAATAGTGATTCATTCAAAATTTATACAAACCATATGAATTTTAATTAAACTTTATCCGATGTAATTTGTTTTTTTTTTTATTTTCGGGGGAAAAACGTGTTTTTGACGTTTTGAAATGGAATTTTTGAGTTTCAAGGAGTATGCGGGACAGATTTTGAATTTTCGCGAAAAAAAATCACTAGAATCGCCTGGTTCATCGAGCTACGATGATTTTTTGATTTTTGCTACTTTTTCCGTGCAATATCCCTTTTTGGCCTCAAATTCGCCGATTTTCAAAGTGCTTTTCCAGCATTTCGCCCGAGCCTACTTCTGGGCTTTCCAAAACACCCCCAATAAGTCAAAATTCGTCGATTCGGAGCAAAGTTTGAAATTTCGTTATTTCCAGGCTTTCGAAAGAGTGGGCAAAAATTGGAGAATTTCAATTATAATTATAATTTTGAAGACGTCAAAAAAAAAAAAAAAAAAAATATTTCGAGTCAACGAAAGTGCCTCGATGCGGATGCAAATGAAATTTTTCGATGAACAATCACCGTTCATCGTAGTTGACCGAAGAGTTGGAATTTTAATTTTTGTAATTTAAAAATTTTTCCCTGACCCAATGAAAATTCTCCCGACACTTTTCCTTGTTTCCCTGAACAATTTAAAATTCCCTGAAATTTTCACGTTTTTTTTCTGACCATGACCAGCCTGGATCCTCGACTGAGTCGAGATATAATTTACCTTTGTCGGCTGAATGATACATGAAATTGGCGTTAGTCAGTTTTGTCCGTCCTGGACGACTGTCCAAGAACATCGGCAATCGATGACTGGGATTCTCGTGCTCCTCGAAATCGCCGTTCTTACGATCCTCCACGGACGACGCTTTCGAAAGTACGGCAGCCATAGGACGCTCGTAATAAGTTCTCGCGAAGAGCTGCGAGAAAGGAAACAGATAAGAAAAGGAAAAAAAAAAAACGTCGATCACACTGAGATAAGCGAAATATCCCTGTGAGTCTCGATGCATGAAGCTCATCTCGTTATTTTGAAAAAAAAAATAATTTTTTTTTTTTCAACAATTAATTTATGAATTATTTGATAAAAATAATCTACAAAATTCATAATTGATTCTGCATAATCTTTAATTCAGAGTGTAAATGATTGATAATCTTGTGCATAAAATAATAATATTTTTACAAAATAATAACAATAATATGAAAAAAAAAATCATTTTTTTCAATAATTCATTCATGAATTATTTTATAAAAATAATCTACAGAATTCATAATTGATTCCCTATAATCTTTAATTCACAGTGAAAATGATTGATAATCTTGCGCATAAAATAATAATAATATTTTTACAAAATAATAACAAAATAATAAAAATAATAACAATAGTATGAAAAAAAAAATCATTTTTTTTTTCAATAATTCATTTATGAATTATTTGATAAAAATAATCTACAGAATTCATAATTGATTCCGTATAATCTTTAATTCACAGTGCAAATGATTGATAATCTTGCGCATAAAAAAATAATAATATTTTTACAAAATAATAACAAAATAATAAAAATAATAACAATAATATGAAAAAAAAATCATTTTTTTTTCAATAATTAATTTATGAATTATTTGATAAAAATAATCTACAAAATTCATAATTGATTCTGCATAATCTTTAATTCAGAGTGTAAATGATTGATAATCTTGTGCATAAAATAATATTTTAATAAAATAATAACAAAATAATAAAAATAACAATAATATGAAAAAAAAATCATTTTTTTTCAATAATTCATTTATGATTTGATAAAAATAATCTACAAAATTCATAATTCATTCCGTATAATCTTTCATTCAGAGTGCAAATGATTGATAATCTTGGGCATAAAATAATAATATTTTTACAAAATAATAACAATAATATGAAAAGAAAAAAAAAAAATTTCAATAATTAATTTCTGAATTATTTGATAAAAATAATCTACAGAATTCATAATTGATTCCGTATAATCTTTAATTCACAGTGCAAATGATAGATAATCTTGCGCATAAAAAAATAATAATATTTTTACAAAATAATAACAAAATAATAAAAATAATAACAATAATATGAAAAAAAAAATCATTTTTTTTTCAATAATTCATTTATGAATTATTTGATAAAAGTAATCTATAAAATTTATAATTTATTCCGTATAATCTTTAATTCACAGTGCTAATGATTGATAATCCTTGTGCATAAAAACAAATAATAATATTTTTACAAAATATAATAACAATAATACGAGGATCAATGAATAAAATGGAGACTCACGTTGGTATGTGTGACCGGTATAACGGAATGCACCGAGTACTTCGTCGATGCGGCATTTCCATTGCCCGTTGCGCTCTGATTATCCTCGTTTTTGCGATCATGCGCTTTCGTCGATATCGGATTTTGCGAGCGTGAAAATTCCTGCGGCGGTCCAGCGGTGATTCTGTCGCAATTCTCGATGAGTATCTCGACGACGATATTGTGAAACTTTATGTCCATTATCGAGGCCACGGTCTCCTCCTCGGGCCTCAGCAAAGTCGGACCGAAGCACACAGCCAAATTTCCAACGGTCATCAGATTCTTGTCCGACTTGTTCGCGACACTGAAATCAATTAACTCGTTTTACGAACAATTGATCTTATTTATTTAATTTTTTTTTTTTTACTCAACAAAAAAACGAAGAGTGGTTAATTGGTAATTGTTTTTTTTTTTCTTTTTTAAATTATTATATTTTTCCATTACTTTCGCAGATGCTTGATCAGCAGCATTAATATGTCGAAATGTGGCTTTGGCAAACGATAAACGAGCATGTGCACATCGTTGATCCTCGATTCGCGCGATTCTTGCTCTGCGAAGAGAAAGCAGAAAAAAAAAAAATTGTTATAAAAATTTTAGATTCTTCAAAAACGAGATAATAATAATTAATGCATTGTGATTTATCTTTTGGTGACGTACTTGCGGAAATGATAAAACTGTTGTAGTACTGAAAAGTCATGATTGGCTCGGACAACGTTCTCAGATACGTTTTCAACGCGCTCGTTATCGTTTTGCTCTCCCACTGGAATATATCGTCGAGATTGATTTTCTCGAGTTTCCTTCTGTCGAGTCCCATTGCCCGGAGCTTGTCGACTTTCGATGCGACGCCGACCACTCGATAAAGTCCCTGTTCCTCGAGACCTGGGGGAAAAAAAAAAAAAAGAAAAAAAGAATCTCATAAATTATGCCAATGATGAATTTTCTGATCGTTCGAAAAACAAAAAAAAAAAAAAAAAAAACGAACGAATAAGTTGGACTTGATGGGTGATATTAATAAAATTACTGTATCATTATTTGTCGTATTTTGTGATATTAATTTTTTTTAATTATTTTTTTACTCGTAAACGGTAAATAAATAAATAAATCAATCAATAATCAAATAATGCTGTCTGAAAATTGGGATAAGGATTAAAATTGTTGATAATGAAATATTGGTGCATTGTGAAAAAAAAAAAATAATAATAATAATAATAATAATTTATTAAAAAATATATATCAAATGACTGACGCACCCCTGGCTTCGAGGGCGGCAATGCATCTCGAAACGAATAAAAAGCCAGTTTCATCGAGTATAGTCTCTTCGGGCTTGACCGATGCACCTTGGAGAGCGTAGGTCTGAAAAATAAATGTTTGCCCTGAAACAATATTTTCGATCCTATCGCCGCATGCCCATAATTCGTAACGCTTGCATTAATGAATATTGTAATTACAAATATTTGCGAAGTTAGATATATAAATATGTATATAAATAAATATAGTGGTGCTTTATTTGCATAACTTTGTCAAGTTTTTTTTTACAAAATGATATAATGTAAAACTTTTGCTCATTTTCTAACAATATCCTTAAAATACGCATCGTGCCATCAAACATTTATCTCTTAATTTTCATTTATTTCTCCACTGCAACTCTTCCTCTTGACTCATTTTGTTACAAATCTCCTCTATTTCCCTATAGTAATCGCACATCCCTGTTTGTATTTTCCAACACAGCATATTTATCATTTCGCCCTTTATTGCCCATTCATCAATCCCTTCCACCCACTCCTCTGCATTTTTTATTGCTTTCTCCGTTACTAATTTTCTATCCATTTTACATATTAACAAATACTCCAACGTCTCATCTTGCTCTTTACATATCCTGCACTTTCAATCCTTTTCTCCTTTCTTTTCCGCTCTTCCTATGCTGCCACATCCCAACCTTGCCCACATTTCTTCGTTTCTTTCATTCATCTCCCGCTTCGGACCAATATTTCCAAGGCATATCATCCTTGATGTACTTGTACGACGAATTTCTTATTTTTTCCTCTTGCTTCCTTACAATTTCCTTTTTTAAGTTTTCTAGCTCTTCTTTTATTCTTTCGTCTATTCTCTCCCCACATCTCTTCGTTCCCTGATGATCGTTGTTACGTTTTTTATTTCCATAACTTTTGGAACTTTAAGGATGTATGAGCACTAGCTTCACGATCATATAAAAATCTGAATTTTTTATATGGTGTAGCAGAAGTTTATAGGATAAAACCTGCAAAATTTCAAAGTGGGTCAACGACTCTTTATAGACCGGGAGATAGTGACACAAAATATTAGGTCATTTGTACCAGTATGGCGGTTCGTCAGGGGTCTAATTACGTAAAGGCAAAAAGGAAAATGATGGTCATAGCGCTCGCACCGGCGGCCCAATCGCGTGGGCGTTAATCGAACGCGTCGGATAAATATCGAGTGTCGAACGATTTGTTCCACAAAAATGTTTTTATTTTCAGATAGTCGAAAAAAAAAAGAAGTAGGCGGTAGCGTAATGCCATACTTCTCGGATGTGACTTACAGCCCGCCATACCGACGCGAATACATTAATTTAAATAAAACAATTCAACCATTTGTACCAGGCTAATTTTTGCAAAGCTAATCATCGTCGAGTAGCCATTCACGAAAATCACCTTGCCATACTTTTCCGACAGTTCCCAATGGCCGCCATACCACTGCAAAGGAGTAATTTTTTTTTTTCGCCAAACGATTTGTACCAGTATTGCATTTGAATTTTTGGAAAGTATTTGACAAAATGTGACCGTTATTATTTATCCCATACTTCTAGTAGGGGGAAAAAGTGCTGCCATACTTGAAATACTTATTTATTTGACACGTTTTTAAAATACGACTGTAAAATACGTAAAATTATTTTCTACATCATGGCATCATTATATTCTCGTCATTTGGATGCAATTGTACCTAAAAAAAATTATTACAGATTGTAACCATCGGGCGGATGACTGTCGGACTTGAGCTAAAAGGTGAAAAAAAAAAAAAAAAATTGATGATTTGTACCAGTATGGCATTTCGATTTTTGGAAATTATACGATACAATGTGACCATTATTATATTTGCCATACTTGTAGTAGAGGGAAAAAGTGGCGCCATACTTGAAAAACCTGATTTTTCGACACGTTTTCAAGGTACAAGACATAAAATGATTTGTTACAGTATGGCATCATTGTATTTGGTTCATTTGGATAAAATTCAACCTAAAAAAAATTATCCCATACTATAACTATGGGGCGGAAGACTGTCACACTCGAGCAAGATATGAAAAAAAAAAAAAATTGGAACGAATTGTAACAATATAGCATTTCAAATCATTTCCAAACTTGAAAAAAACAACTATGCTTTGGGAAAATTACACCGTACGTATGGTGAAGTGCCAAAGTGGTGCCGTACTCGAAAAAATAATTTCCGATCCCAAACACGATGAGCCAAGACCTCTACAGTTGGAGAAATCTTTCGAGCGGTGGGAGCCGCAGAATATTATCCAACATAACATCTGCTTATAAGACAAGATTGCCGCCACCTAGGTGTTTGAAACTTTGTACTTATATTCGTTAAACCTCACACTTACAGGAAAAATGAGTGCCATACTGGTACAAATCGTTCGAATTACGAATAAAATCTTGGGATTTTGAAATAATATTGTTCACATTCGCCACCTCCCACAGGTATGGCATTATCAGACTTCTATTTATGATCATACAGGGAACTGTTAAAAAAAGTTTCAGGGTGGTACAAATCGTTTGGCGAAAAAAAAAAAAAATTACTCCTTTGCAGTGGTATGGCGGCCATTGGGAACTGTCGGAAAAGTATGGCAAGGTGATTTTCGTGAATGGCTACTCGACGATGATTAGCTTTGCAAAAATTAGCCTGGTACAAATGGTTGAATTGTTTTATTTAAATTAATGTATTCGCGTCGGTATGGCGGGCTGTAAGTCACATCCGAGAAGTATGGCATTACGCTACCGCCTACTTCTTTTTTTTTTCGACTATCTGAAAATAAAAACATTTTTGTGGAACAAATCGTTCGACACTCGATATTTATCCGACGCGTTCGATTAACGCCCACGCGATTGGGCCGCCGGTGCGAGCGCTATGACCATCATTTTCCTTTTTGCCTTTACGTAATTAGACCCCTGACGAACCGCCATACTGGTACAAATGACCTAATATTTTGTGTCACTATCTCCCGGTCTATTACGCGAGTAATTAATTCGTGAAATCAAGATATTTATCCCGCGCCATATACGAATTCTGGGCTGACGCAACTTCGAAACTGAAATTCGTATCTTTCACGATCAGATACGATCAATATGAAAACTGTTAAATGTTCAGAAAACTATCACGATTACATACGTTCCATAAAAAATGGGGGTTAACGAACCTTTTGACATACAATTATCGATTTTAAAGAAATTTTTCGCGTGGGTCGGGCAATGAGCGGTCCGACTCTCTCTTGTTTCATGCGTGCCCCTCGCTCACCGCGCTCACCCGCGCCCACGTTTTCGCTTATTCCCCGCCACCTTGTGCTCATACATCCTTAACTAAATTCTCACCCCATTTAGACGGTTCACCGTTTGTGATCGCCTTTATATCTTCCAAGAAGCAAATTTTTGGCCATCTTATCTCCTCCACTCTCATCATCTCTCTGATGTACCTTAAAGCTTTTTCTCTTATCAAATATTCCATGGTAGGCACTCTCAATTCTCTTCTCACCATTATAAATTGGTGTTGTTCCATTCACACCTAGTGCCATCTTGCAATACCTACTCTGCACCCTTTCAAATATGCTTAAAAAATGCTTTTCCTCTTCCTTAGAATTTCCTTTCTTAAGTTTTCTAGCTCCTCTTTTATTCTTTCGACTATTCTCTCCCCGCATCTCTTCGTTCCCTTATCATCGTTATTACGTTTTCTATTTCCATAACTTTTGGAACTTTAACTAAACTCTTACCCCGTTTAGACGGTTCACCGTTTGTGATCGCCCTTATATCTTCCAAGAAGCAAATTTTTGGCCATCTTATCTCCTCCACTCTCATCATCTCTCTGATGTACCTTAACGATTTTTCTCTTATCAAATATTCCATAGTAGGCACTCCCAATTCTCTTCTCCATATTATAAATTGGTGTTGTTCCATCCACACCTAGTGCCATCTTGCAATACCTACTCTGCACCCTTTTAAATATGCTTAATTAAAATATGCTTTTTCTCTTCCTTAGAATTTCCTTTTTTATGTTTTCTAGCTCCTCTTTTATTCTCTCCCCACATCTCTTCGTTCCCTTATCATCGTTATTACGTTTTCTATTTCCATAACTTTTGGAACTTTAACTAAATTCTTACCCCATTTAGACGGTTCACCGTTTGTTATCGCCCTTATATCTTCCAACAAGCAAATTTTTGGCCATTTTATCTCCTCCACTCTCATCATCTCTCTGATGTACCTTAACGCTTTTTCTCTTATCAAATATTCCATAGTAGGCACTCTCAATTCTCTTCTCGACATTATAAATTGGTGTTGTTCCATCCACACCTAGTGCCATCTTGCAATACTTACTCTGCACTCTTTCAAATATGCTTAAAATATGATTTTTCTTTTCCTTAGAATTTCCTTTTTTAAATTTTCTAGCTCCTCTTTTATTCTTTCGACTATTCTCTCCCCACATCTCTTCGTTCCCTCATCATCGTTATTACGTTTTCTATTTCCATAACTTTTGGAACTTTAACTAAATTCTTACCCCATTTAGACGGTTCACCGTTTGTGATCGCCTTTATATCTTCCAACAAGCAAATTTTTGGCCATTTTATCTCCTCCACTCTCATCATCTCTCTGATGTACCTTAACGCTTTTTCTCTTATCAAATATTCCATAGTAGGAACTCCCAATTCTCTTCACGATGTTATAAATTTGTGTTGTTCCATTCACACCTAGTGCCATCTTGCAATAATTACTCTGCACTCTTTCAAATATGCTTAAAATATGCTTTTCCTCTTCCTTAGAATTTCCTTTTTTAAATTTTCTAGCTCCTCTTTTATTCTTTCTTCTATTCTCTCCCCACATCTCTTCGTTCCCTTATCATCGTTGTTACGTTTTCTATTTCCATAACTTTTGGAACTTTAACTAAATTCTCACCCCATTTAGACGGTTCACCGTTTGTGATCGCCCTTATATCTTCCAACTTGCAATACTTACTCTGCACCCTTTCAAGTATGCTTATATCATCCATTTCCCATATTTCTACGCTATAAATTGCTCCTGCTTTTACTATCGTATCCAACAAATCGAGTCTCTCCTATGTTACATTTTTTCCTGCCCTCCTCCAAATTCCCCACACCGTATTCGTAGCTGTTTGCGTTTTCCCTGTCGTTTCTTCCATGGGCCAATCTCGACTTTTTACATGTAAACCAGTATCCCAGATATTTCAATTCCTTTACTATCTGAACCTTTTCTCCTTTATTTTTCCATTTGTTTTTCCATTTTAGCTCTTCCTCCGTTCCCAAAAATCGTTATCTTTGTTTTCTTAGCATTTATTTCCATCTTATTTTCCTGTATTCATCTTTCCAGGTCATTTAATATACTCTTCAAACCTTCCCCTGTCTCCGCAATTGCCGCAACATCGTCTGCATATTTTATCGCAAAAATCTTTTCCTTTCCCATTACGACTCCTCCTCCCTCATTTTTCCATTCCCACTCATCCTCTAAATCATGAAAAAAAATCGTAAATAAATATTTACACACCGGCTCTTTACCGTCCATGGCATCCATCCAGAGCTTTCTATCTTCCTCCGAAAGTGCTTGAAACGTATAAATTGTGCCCGGCCTGGGGAAAACAAAAAATCCAAAATAAAAAAATCATCCCAAAGCAATGAACCCGGATCATTATCGTTTATTCGTAAAGCTCACTTGTCGATCGCGGTGATGTCGAAGCAAAATCTTTTGTCGATCGTATCGGACATTCGACGCACGCAGGACGACAATGTCAGGACTTCCTTGTTACTCTGTAAATCGATTAAATAATTTATCGCCCGATCGTGATATTTTTTTTTCCACTCTCAACCTCTTTTTATTCGTCGTACTCACGAATTTTCCTGTCAATTGATTGTACGGTATCATCGTGAATTCCTTCTTCTCCTTTTCATATGTACAATATTGCTTCGTCCATGTTGTGCCAAAGGCCTCTGAAAACAAAACAAAAAAAAAACAAAAAAATTCATCACCGCATTCAATGATTTTCCGTGAATTCTGCACGACATGCACTCACTTTTTTCCATGAGGAACAAGTAGCCCTCGCGTGAATTCAATTTGCTTGTTCCAGTCTCGACGGCAGACTACACAGCAGGGACAAATAAATATCACGGAATCACGTTAATAATAATTAAAAAAAATTACTTTTTCTTTCCAGAAGCAAATTAATTTAATTTTAATTCAAATGGAAATTGCATTATCATTTTTTTTTTTTCTACTTAAAAAGTTATCTCAAAGTTAATCTGAAAGTTGTTCCACGGTCTGCGTAAAAGAAAATATGAGGAATTTACGTTACCTTCTTCATGTCCTTCATTTTATTCATAAGCGATTCAGTTTTATCCCTGGTGGCAAGGAAATTCTCCCTAGTCTTGTGAAAAAAAAAAAGAAAAAAAAAAAAAAAAGAGAGAACAAACACACAGACACGCATACACATGGAAAATATTATTAATCGGTACATGCTGTTATTTTAACGCTATTGATCGTAATTTACGAAAAAAAAAAGTGCGTCAATGTTATGAACAAGTGTAAACTATATTTTGTTATATCCTCGATATTTTTTTTTTTTCCATTGCACGCGAGAAGAGCTCGCCTCGAGGAAATAAAAGGTATATGCTTATGGTCTTAGCAGAAGTGTTGAGAAGACAGGAGTAAAAATATTTGAGTTAATTCGAATATTCACAAAATTAAGAAAAAAAAAAAATTAAAAATGAAACTATAAAACAATGATCGTTGATCCATTATTATGGGATATTTACCTTTTGTATTTTCAACTGCAATTCCGTCATATACGGCTTGAAGTCTTTGGCAACTTCGTGACCCTGATGATAAAACGTTAACCAGCCGAACATAAATCCCAAAAGCTGAAAATATTACAGAGATCTCGTTGTGAAAAACGAGAAACGAAAAAAAAAAAACGGAAAAAAAAATATAATTTGATCGAAATTTTCGAAGGAATAACATCGACTTACAGTCTCGACGAATTCAAACTTTTTTCGTTCCTGCACCTCCTGCAATAGGAACACATATTCTAAGCTGGCTTGACAAAAATGTCGCTCAGCCATGTCCAGAGTCGCGTCAGCCTGATTTAAAAAAAAATATATATATATATATATTTATTTAATATTTCATTCGTCACGAAGAAATTTCATTGATAAATATTACGAGTTGTGAAATAACAAGTTCCTACTTCTTGAAGAACATTGTCTTGCTTCTTGGTCGATAAGTTCAAAATACGTTCCTGACTTTGGCAAAATTTTATCGTTTGTTTCTCAAACTTCTTCTTACCCTCCTGAAATACATTTAAAATTCAATTTGAATAAAAATTAATGACTTGAAAAATGTTTATTTTGAATATTTTGGGAGTGTATTTGCCACACGTACTTTCACACCGCCGATTTTTTCCTTCCTAAAGCTTTCTAGCGGTAGAATAATTTGATCGTAGGCACGCTCAAGCTGTAAAAATTTCGCTATTTTAATAAAAAAAAAAAAAAAAGAAAAAAAAAGAAAATCGTTATTCACGATCGAGAAAAAATAATTTTGTGATAAAAGTGCTGGATCTAGGACAATCGATTGATCTTGAAATATTATTTTCGTGATAGTACAATAGTGAAAATATATCGTTTAAATTAAAACTGGCAACATTCACATTTGGCACGCTAATTCAAATTTTTTTTCTATCTTTCTTTTTGCAAAAAAATATTGTACAAATATAAAAATTTCGTAACTATCATCAAACGAAAAGTTTAACATGCGATGGAGATTAATACTTGCGCTTCCTAGTTTGCCAACTACAAATAGAAAGAAAAAAAAAACGATAATATAAATAGGAAATTAAATTATTTTGTAACTATGGATGAAAAGAAAAAAAAAACAAAGAGCATAGAGTGAAAGAAGCTTCCGGGTATACGAATATTTCTAGTTATGAAAATTGAAAGAAAAAAAAAGTTAAGGGTAATCTGGGAGGTACGTGCGACGGTGAGATGTAGAGAAATTTTTGTGCAATTGTGCAATAGTGCTCGTTCGAGGGGGGACAATATCTGTCGGAAAGATCGTCAAAGATGCCTCTCGTGTCTCTGATAATTTCGTCGATACGATTTTTTTCAAAGATATTCAGCTTGTTTTTATTTTCTTTTATTTTTTTCTCATTTTTTTTTTTTTTTTTTTTTCTTCTCTTGTACTTTGAGAACTGAACTCGTGCTTACCATGCGGTCTCTTTCATCTTCGATCGATGCAATGAGTTTACCAAACTCTTTGAGACTTTGCGATATGTGCACCTCGTCCTCGGTCTGAGTCTCTCCGATACATTCGAAGCTAAAGTTTTGCAGCGTATTGGAGAACGCTCTCTGGGCTCGAGACAGATCTTTAGAAACGCAAATGCTCACAATTACAAGTCGATTATACGAATCTCTCTGGACGCGAAACTTTGGTTCTCGACGTTGAAAACGAGATTGCGTACATATATACATATATTTGTAAGCTTTTTGGGTCAATATATAAACGACGATGCGACAAGTCTGAATCTCTGCGTTAATTGATGTAAGAAATATTACTATATACGCATCCGAGTATAATAAATCTATGACTATGATTTGTCTCTCGGAGCTGCAGCTAAGACATTTGTATGCCAATGTAGGACGGTAGAATGGACTATGGAATTTATTTTTGGGGAATCTATCGAGGCGAAACCGTAGTGAATTCTGTTCTGATCGCGCTAATTATCCGAAGCCTAATTATGGCTAAATGGCCTTTCTTTATGTTGCACAGTCGCTGAGATTTCTAGAACTGTTCCTTCGCAAAAAGTATTTTTTCAAATTTTTTCGTCAACTCTGGTAAGAAATCCTGCTCAGAAAATATTTTGAATAATTCAACTGCTTCGTTTTGTATAAAATATTTTAGCAAGCCTCTGGAATTCGTCTACTCGATGAATCAACCCGAGACTCGAGACGTGAGCTCAGATATTCAATCTCATTTATGGATTTTTTTTTTTTTTCACATCAGAGAGCACAAAAATAATAATATTTTGAATATTCTTCTCAGATCGTGTCGCGAAAAATGATGGAAAAAGTTTGAAAAATTCTTGACAACAATTTTTAAAGTAACGTCGATATAGTGGTTTGTTCTCGACTAAAGAACGTATGGGCATATAAATTATTGATAATTCTCGTATACGCAATGATTGCCTAATTCTTGCCAATTACCAATGAGGCATTTCTTTGCTCGGTTGGAAAAAAAAAAATTAATCCACAAAATTTGTCAAATTTTGATGATTTTATTTTTATGAGCCAAGACCATGCTAATTAATCATCAATAATGTAATATCATTTATTGAGCAAGTCAATTTTGGGAGATCCGGTTACTTAATTATGGGCTTTCACAAATTTCTTTAAAAACAAATTACTGCAATTTTCGAAAAAAATTAACATCGTCATGAATATTTAGAATAAAATTCATGTATTACTTTTCAACAAAATTCGCCATATTTCGTGATGATTCTATTCATACAACAAAGTTGATTTTGAAAAAAGTGTCTTCCGGTTTGTGGGTTAAAAAAATGCATACTTTTCCATAAATTCATAATTGAACATCTTTTTTTTTTTTCAAACAGCACGAATATTCACCAACTCTGATTGCCCTCAATTTCCTTCCAATTTCCCTCACAAAATTATCTTTGAACAATTTTCACGGTTCTCGATCAAAACCCTATGGTCTCTAATATACCAAAGCTTTTCTCATAAAGTCCCAACAAAAAAGTAGTCCAACTATATATAGTGCAATTTGTTCTACCGTTTTATAGAGTAGGAAAAAAAAATAAAAAATTCACTATAATCTGCGGCCCTCAAACCCGTGCAATGAATAATATGTACAGCATGAGCAATTATTATTGTAGAATATATATATATATACCCTAAGGGAAAGTTATAATTTAAATCTATAACAGAGGCACACGATCGAGGAATCATCAAAGGAGAACAGTGGAGTCATATAATATACATAAAAAGTTTGGACAATGGATTGCTGGATTCAAATACGCAAATATATAGATATGTGTGTATATATATATCTATTGAACACACGTTTTTTTTTTATTGGCAAAACCTCAAGTGTTGAAAACCAATTAAAACACGCACACACACGCAGTGTTGGAAATATATAGAAAAACAAAAATACGAGGGAAGTAAACGATTGGTTTAAATAGTGTGTAAAAAAAAGGTAATGAGAAACTTACTTTTAGCAGCGATTAACAATTCCTTGACCTCTTTGATGAGTCGTTTGATCTGTTGGCTCGTTTTCTCGAGTTCACGCTCATGATAATGAAGATTTTCACGAAAGTACGGACTGTCCGTCAAACAATCGGTAAACTCCAGAGGTTTTAGACCAACACCCATTATTAACACGATGTACGCGAAGAAAATAAAAAACACCACGCAATTTTTTATTTTCGTTGATGCAAGAATATTTTATATAAATAATAAGAACCATCAGCAGCGACACACTGAATAACGCGACACGGGAGCACTTCTTTTTTTTTTTCTTTTTTGAGGATGAAAAAAAAAAACGAGATTGACGCTTTCGAGTGCCAACACCGATTCACACAGTGAATTTACTGCTGTCGCGACCACGCGATAGGTGTACGTGGCGCGTGTGTGTGTGTGTACTCGCAGTATAGAATGTGCACAGAGCAGCAAAAAAATCAAGTTCTCCCTTGCTGTTCTTTCTCTCTCTCTCTCTCTCTCTCCCCCCCTCTCTCTTTCTCAATCTGTGGTTGGTGCGTGTCTCTCTCGGCTATTCACCGCATTTGGGACATTATATCTCTCGCGATCGATTTTATGGACTTGCGCGGCTTTGCCTATGGGCTTATGGGAGCAAAATGAACTATTACCAAAGATGGTCGCCGCCCGTTTAAAAACCAGTAAAATTTATTCAGTTAGAAAAAAAAAGAAACAACAATCTTTCGCCTCGCGGTTCTTTTTATGATAAGGTACGCACGCACCGTGTGAGTTGTGAGTTGGCAGAGAGATAATACTGTGACACATGAAGCAGAGCGTTTCGTTTACGTGCCGCCTTATATCTGCTGTAATCATATATAGATTACGATTAATCATAACTGTCAACATTATGTTCTTTACTAAAAAATAAAAAATATTTATCGTTTCATATCGCAAATTTGTAAATGCTGTACTCCCTGCTGATGGAGAAATATATATATGAACACATTGGAACAGGGATTTTTTATTATTTTCCTCTGCATTCTTCAAACATTTTCAAAATATCATTTTTAGCATTTTCCATTGGGGCATTTGCGATATATGAATTTTATAAACAAATTTTTGAAAATTTATCGGTATGATAATCATAGGTCTTTCGAAATGTTTTTTCGGAGACCTTTTTTTGTGTAGAAAAAAAAATTATTTTTTACATGCGCATCGAAATTTGTACGAAAAATTCCCTATTATGAAAAGACTCATCGTATATGCATGAGCGTATAATTTATCGCGTCGTGATAAATGTTTTGCTCCAAATTTCAAGGTTAACCGTATGAACGACGAAAAAATTGTAAGGTGGCGTCATCTCTTGATTTTTTACAGACTAATCTGCTCGCTCGATTCAAGATGGCGAATCTTCTCGTGACGGCAAAATCAAATTAAAACGAGAAAGATCTTGAATTGATATTAAAATTTCCGAGATTGCCAATCACGCCGTTCTCACGCACATTTTGAAATTTTATCGTGACGATTTTTGCCTGAAACTTAAAAAAAAAGCGGTTTTTAGGTTATTAAAATTGTTATCAACAATCGGTATTTCACACGAGCGCTTTTAACTATTGTGGATTATTGTTGAAAAACTCTTTCCTATCTTCTCATCGATGCTATAGTTCATGGTATAAGAATCGACGATTGTGTTTATTTCGGTGAAGTGTTTCTGTGTCGAGTAAATTGTCAAAACGAAAATTTAAAATGAAAAAATGGAATTAAACCTTATTTGCTGGTGACATAGGAAATATTTCATTGTTTTCATCATACTGATAATAAAAAATAAAAAAAACATGGATATATTCAAGAAGTTGATTTCCGGAAGTGACATTGAATTCATCGATAGTTTATTGGAATTTTCGAAAAATGTAAGTTTTATCGATTTTTTTTACGACGAAACAATTCGACTGAGCTTTTAACGAAATTTAACTTTTCAACGATATAATAAAACGATGCAGTACGAGACACATTTGACGTTTGACGAATTGAATAATGATAATTTGCGAAAAGACGTGTGGGAATCGATCTTCAAGCGTTTGCAACATGCCAAATATTTTACTATTCACGAGCGTTGCTTGGAAGCTCTCAGAATACTAAGGTAATTTTCGTTGAAAAATTTTTCACGATTTTTCCATGAAATCGATGATTAGCAACTTTCTTCAATTTTTTGAATTTTCTTTTTAGTCGGGACAAAACCGATTTGAACGATTTGATTACCGACGAGAGATTGAACATAATTATAAAAAATGCAGGTCTTTCGAATCCAGCGAATGTAAAAAGCTCCGTTGCCTTTACCAATGGTACGGAATCTTTGATATTATTTGTTTATTTATTATTATAAAAAAATTCATTAAAAAATCTCAGGAGTATTGCGAAATATTGGGATTTTCAGTAACGTCAGAGTCGCTGAAATTACTTTGCAACTTGCTGTACAATTCCACGAGCGTTCAGCAAAGAATAGGAGAAACTTCTTGTCTGCGTTGCATAGTTAAGCGAATGAGAATTTATGAAAAAAATGTTCCGCACGATGTTAAATTGTTCGATACGCGAATTTTGTTTCTCGCTACGGCTCTCAATGTATCGTTGAGAAAGATCGTGAATAACGAGCTCAACGGCGATTTGTGCCTCGTGAGTATGCTGAGCGAATTGGGAAATAAATTTGAGTCGGGAGAATCGTCGATCGAGGTAATTTTTCGCATCCAGCAGGATTATAGCCGTCTTTCTGTTGAAAAAAAAAAAAAAAAAAATGATTCTACCTATCCGAATATAAAAAATCGGCGGATTTAAATACCGTTGCTCTTTAATAATTGCTTAATTATCATTGATTACAATTTCAATAATGATTTTAGAAGAAATTCGCCAATTTTCCATTCATTCGGATTTGAAGAATAATTCCTCTCGCAATTAATATTTGATATAATTAGTCATAAATAATAATGATATTAATAATACATTATTATTATTATTATTTATCAATAATTTCATTCACCCACTTTTTATTCATTTACATTCAAAGAATAATGCCTTCCGGAATTCATATTTGATTGAAATAATAATAATTTGTAATATTAATGATAATAATATTTTTCGAAATGAATTTCGTCTAAAATTAATCCATTGATACAAAGCACTGACTAATTCCATCGCGATTATTGTTAAAACGAAAATCGTTTACAAATTTCATGCGAAAATTCCAATCGATAATGACAAAATTCCAAATCTATCGATCCGCGCTCGATACATATAAATTTTTTGGCAGAAAGAAGATGTTGCCCTGGCCTGCGAAATTCTCAAAGCGCTATTCAATCTTTACATCAATAGCGACGAATGTATGAACGAGGATAAAGAAAAATACAAAGAGGTTGTCGAGGCCTGTTACAAGATCCTCGTCAATAGAGGATCTCATGAATTTGCGAAAGAGAATGAATTGCAGAGGTAGAAAAAGTCGTAATTACGATGCACGAAATTTTTCATCGAGAGTCTTAATTTTTTTTTTTTTTAATTAAACAAAAAAAAAAATTTCTCAGCAATATCGTCAATATACTGACGGTAATTCCGTACGGTTGTTACAATTCGATAATTCAGCCGATTCGCGATAACGACGATGAGACGAACTATCAGGAAATGGATATGAAAGCTGTGGCGCTTTTGTTGAAATTTTTGGATCAAAGATTAAACGTTAAAACGGATTTGGTACAAAATATATCGCCTATCATCACGACTCTCATAAGACTCGTCAAATCCGATCGTTTGATTCGCAAATACGTACGATTACAGGTGGAGACAATTTTAAATTGATATATATTGTATATATATATATATATATATATATATATTTGTGATTTATGAATTATTCAGCGGGGGAGACAATATTGATAGCGAAGACATTTCATTCGATTCAAGATACTACCGCCATTGAGAGACGTGATGAAACGACCCGAGGAAGGTTCGACTCTGCGAGCCAAATTGTGCAAGCTCCTCACATGTCCTCTCATCGAATTGTCCGATTTGGTCGCCGAACTCATCTTTGTTCTGTGCAAAGAGAACGGTCAGAGACATATCAAAATTTATCAAATATATCATACAAATTCGTATAATTTTTTCACGAATAACAGACTAACTGCTTGTAGGATTCTCATTTTTTTTGTAAATGAAAGAAAAAATCATGGAATTCAATTTTTTTCACTCTTTTACGTCGACGTGTTAGGAAAATAGATAGATATTTATTTGTTCAATTTTATACAAAATTATGCAAATGGAGTGTGTTGGTACGAGCAGAGGTTTTTCTTTCTTCTCTTCTTTATATTTAGATTTGGGATATTTAAGTTGAAATAGAAATTTTATGGAATTTGAATTTTTACCAAATTATATTTAAATTTAACAGAGTATGAAGTTGTGGGGACGATTTGAGGAAGGTTTTTAATTTAAATAAATTTTACAAAATCTTAAAATTTAAATTACAATAGAAATTTTATAGAATTATAATTTTTACTAAATTATATTTAAATTTAACGGGATATTAAGTCGTCGGCGCGATTTATGGAAGGTATTTAATTTGAATAAACTTTGAGAAATCTTAAAATTTGAATTAATATAGAAATTTTATAGAATTTTAATTTTTACCAAATTACATTTAAATTTAACGGAGTATCAAGTTGTGGGGGCAATTTGAGAAATAGTTTTAATTTAAATAAATTATGAGAAATCTTAAAATTTGAATAAAAATAAAAATTTTATAGATTTTTAATTTTTACTAAATTATATTTAAATTTAACGTGATATTAAGTCGTCGGGGCGATTTAAGGAAGGTTTTTAATTTGAATAAATTTTGAGAAATCTTAAAATTTAAATCAAAATAAAAATTTTATAGAATTTTAATTTTTACCAAATTATATTTCAATTTAACGGAGTATTAGTTGTGGGGGCAATTTGAGAAATATTTTTGATTTAAATAAATTTTGAGAAATCTTAAAATTTAAATTAAAATTTAGTGGAGTATTAAGAAAACCACATGATAAGTTAACGTGCTTACATATATGTAATTTTATTATATTTATAATATATATAATATAATATAATAATATAATATATATAATATATGTAATTTTATTATATTTAGCTTTATTAATTAAATCTTATACGTAGCTGAGAATTGATACATTATTGCCAAGTTTCTTTTAACAGGAATAATACAAATATGACTAATTTTTTAATATAATTTCTGCCTTATTCGAATTTAAAAGTTCAATGACGCAATTATCACTTTCATTTATATTTTTAGAAAGATATTTACCTCTTAATTCCTTGTACTTCATACAAAAGGCTAATTTGTGGATGAAGTCCACTGGCAACTCGAAGATTTCATTTTTGCTTATATAAACCCCCCTGTTATATAAATTATTAAGCCTTAATTGCCGCATAGGATGAACATTAAATTCGAATAGCTTTCGTTGCTGTTACTTTTGATAGTCAAAATGCAGGATACATCGTCGATGAGTTATTTTTTTTTTTTTCTTACCCTTAGACGCGTAACGGATTTTTCGAGCTTTTGACAACAACGAAAATCCATCTTTCAGGGGTAGAGCTCATTTTTTTTTTTTAATTCCACATGTATCATTGGCAGAAATTGGCAGAAATTGCATTAACGAAAGATCAATATTGATTCATTTGCGATTTGTATATCGAAATTTTTTTTTTTTTTTTTTAACCCTCAAGTGAGTCGCATGGTCAAGTACACGGGATATGGAAATGCAGCTGGAATGTTCGCCAACAAAGGTTTACTCGGTCGTGGAAGATCGACTAATTCGTCGGCCTACTCGTCGGAATCCGAGGACAGCGATACCGAGGAATACGTTAAATACAAGGAGAATATAAATCCCGTGACCGGCTGTTACGAGCAGCCAAAGCCAAATCCTCTCGAGGGCATGAGCGACGAGCAAAAAGAATACGAGGCGATGAAGCTCGTGAGTGTCGTCGATGAATTGACGAGGCGCGGTGTCGTTCAGCCATGTCGCATAGGCGAAGACGGAAAGCCAAAACCGATCGAGCATATACTCGAGCTTCAGGATGAATTACCAAAGCTCAATATAAATAATCAGAGCAAAGATTGAAAATATTTATCATCCTCTCTCTCTGTCGTTGATTCGCAATTTTATGTAATTTAAATTATAAATTTTTATCGATGATGCTTCGCTAGTACACAAATTTTTTCAACTAAAAGTTTCATCGAAACAATTTCCGGGTCATCGAAATGAATAATTTCATACGCATAGTCTTAAAAAAAAAAAAATTGCAAATTCGAAAACGGGAATTCCAAAAAGATTCACGATTTTCCAAAAGAATTGACGCGTTTTTTTTTTTTTTTTTTTTTAATCAAATTAATTTGATCAACAAGGAGAAAAAAATTATACCAACAATTTGGTTTTTCCACGAACTTTTTTTTTTCATTATCCCGATTTGTCGATAACTTTTCGGCCATTATTATTATTATTAAAAATCAAAGTTTTTCGGATCTCCCGAACGGTTGGATTTTCATCGAATTCTCATTCCATGCGCGGAGCGCTTGAAATTCTCACGAAATCTAACTTTTCGCTGACGTATACGCGCGAAGCATCCTTAATCATGATATATTATTTAAATAAATAGAAAAAAAAAAAGAAAACGTACCGCCGGATAAGTCTAATTTTTTTTTCCCGTTCAATCCTATAAATCGTAGATGTGCAAAATCGAATTTTTCCGATGAACAAAAGTCAAATTTTACCGAGAAACGAAAATTGATTTGAAAAAGTGTTTTTTTTAATATCTATTGAAAAATTTGATCTTGCACGATCCTGATGTGAATTGAAAGAGGAGATGGGTAGGTCGTAATGAAACTTCAAAGTTTTTTCGTTTTAGTTTTTATTTTGCTTATACTTTATTGAAAAAGAACAAAGAACAACGTTACAAATTAAACAATTGGCAGGAAATAAAAAATATAACACTTTCCAAAATCACATGAAATGTTTAAACATTATACAATTTTGGTAAATCGTGTTATGTGCTTTGTGAGCATCACAATATATATATATATATATATATATATATTAATGTATGTATATATATATATATATATATATATATATTTATTTGTTTATTATTGCATTTGCAGCCTATGCACACGCAAGATCATTTTTTTTTTAAATTCTACATGTTTCAGAGAACTGCAATAGTGATATCGTTTTCTTGAGAATATCTTAATATAGGATAGGGAGAGGGAGGGGGTTCATACGAATTGACGAGGTGATGGCAAATTGAGTTTTGATATGGTGAAAAAATGTACGGCCAACAGAGAACATTCACTTTTTAAGGCTAAATTTGCTTCATCATCTTCTTCTTCTTCTTCTTCTTCTTCTTCTTCTCTATCTTTTCTTTCTTTCATTTTATCTTCGATTTTTCTTTCTCTTTCTCTTTTCACACATCCACCCCCTATAATAAAATATTTTCAATTCGACACGTTTGACAAATATATAAGTAGCAAATTTTGCATATCTTTAGTTATTTAATACGGTATTGTAGATTAAAATATCGTTTTTTTTTTCTTTTTCATTTTTTTTTCTTCTTTTTTTTTTTGTTGTAAAAGTGTATATAGATAGTGTATACGGATAATACAATAAATTTTAATATTTCATATAAAAAAACGAAACTAAAATTTTGTAGGTACAAGGTAGAAAAAAAAAAAAAATGTTGTTTTGCGTCAGAGAAGAAAAAAATAATAATTTAAAAAAAAAAAACAAAAAATAAAATATAACAAACGCGAGCGTTGTTCTTCAGATTTTTCACGGACTAGCCTTGGACGAGCTTTGGAAGAATTACAAACAAAAATTGAGAGAACGCAAAACATACTCGCACATACATAAATCTAATATATATCATTTATATATATATATGTATATATGTATATATATTTTTTTTTAATCGAAGTATAAATTTAATTAGCAGAACGTGAAAATTAAAAACTAACGATGAAAAAAAAAAAACGAATAAAATAAAATAAATTTTCGAGGATCAAAGGAATCGAGACTGATGTGGAACTAACGATATTGTATGTTAATAACCGACGAGTGCTCCTCAAAATACTTTTTTTTTTCTTCTTTCTTACATCGTTTTTTTTTGTTTTTTTTTGTTTCCCTCCCTTCTTTTTTGTTTAATGAACCGGGTTCGTAATAGCAACGGGTCTTTAGTGCAAAGGCTTGAGTTAGTCGTCAGAGAGCCGATGTTCGTAGAACAGCCAATTTGAAATTGGGCACATGGGTGTCACGTATATATGCGTAAGTCTAAATAAATACGTCACATATATATATATATATATATACATATATATATAATCGTAAAACGATTCATGCACCCCTTTGGCGTCCCATTTAGCATATAAAAAATATATTGGTATATACGCATTTTTCATATTACATTGCAATTTACCATTTTCATTATTATTATTATTATTATTCTTTTTTTTTTATTCTCTTCTTCGTCGTGTTGTACTATCCTCATACAGTTTCACATTTTTTTTTTTTTAAATATAAGTGAGCCCCGTCGGAACATTCTTTTTTTCCAAAAATCACTCGCTCTTATTATCCATTTCCCTCTCTCTCTCTCTCTCTCTCTCTCTCTCTCTCTCTTTTTCCTATTAATTTCTCCCCTGGAATCATTTGTCATCATTCTATCTATTAAAATACCGATCGAAGATTTTTTTTTTCTCTCTCCCTCTCGAGGATATCATGGCATTTTGCAAATTTTATCATGTCACTCGCGTAAAGAGACGGCGACAATATAATTGCAGAGGCAATTATATGATACTTGAGTCGAGAGCGACAAAAATCTTTTCATTTTCCAATTTTTTTGTTCTTTTTTTGTTTTTACCAACAGTGTGAATGTATCGCCGCTGTTTTTTTTTTTTCCCCCCCACTCGACGAATCGGTGATCTTCAAATTATTTTATTTCTGTTTTTTTTTTAAATATCTAAAATTTCTCGTACGAGCTATTCGATTTTATTTTTTTTCAACAATGTCTGTGAGCGTAAAATAGTCCACGATGTTAACGATTTTTTTTTTTTTCTTCGATGGAATAAAACGGCAGCTATAAATATTATTATAATTACTGTTATTATTATTATTTTAATCCGTGGCCCTACGAAATAACGAAGTACGGCCCCGTATGACGGAGATTCCTTTTTTCGCAACGTTAACTTGACGCATATTTTTTTTTTTTTTTAATTCTCGAATTTTTTTCGATTATATAATCGTAGTTATTAGTTGAATAGTTAAATGGTGATATACATACATACATACATACACATATATATATATATATATATATATATATATATATATATATATATATGTATGTATGTATGTATGTATGTATGTATGTATACTTCACAGGCGTATAGAGGGAGTTGGTTTTTGTTTTAAATTATTCTTGCGTTTAAAATGTTTAACGCGATAAAGATCAATATAGGATATATGCGGAGATCACGAAAATTCGTAAAAGGTATTCGTTAGCTGACCCTGACTTTTACAAGCACACCGATGGAATGCGACTGTATATATTATTATTAGTTATTATTTATAATAAATTATGTGTGTTTGGTGGTCAATTTGATATGTGAACAAAGTACCTCCGAAAGGAACGATTATTATTTTTTTTTTTTTCTTTCTTTTCTTTTCTTTTCTTTCGTCTTCGTTTTATAAGAATAAATAATTAAACGCTGAATAATGGACGAACGACGATCGCAATGACTCTTACATCGTTTATTCGTATCAGCCTCTTAAGTATTGTATATATATAAAGTAACTAATGCGAAATAAAATAAAGCTAAGTGCTCTTGAGGAATGGAACAAAGTAACTATTTCTCTCTCTCTCTCTCTCTCTCCCTTTTAATTTTCCCTATTGATCCAGCTTTCGCTTTTTTTTCTCCTCTTTCTCTCTGTATAGGTCTTATACGCCCGGATGGGACTCTCGCCCGTTTATACTAAATCACCTAACGATAGAATACATGAAATATTTGTACTTTAACTGACTAATCAAGGATTGAACGATAAATCTTTCTTTTTTTTTTTTTCTTTCTTTCTTTTAATTCCTTTCTTCATTCTCCTCTGCCCCTCTCCCCTTTCTCCTCTCTCTCTCTGTCGCAGTTTACCATCAATTTACGAACTAGAAAAACTTCGATACTTCACATGGCACAAAAATCCAAAAGTCTAAATCGTTTGAAACAAAAATTATAAGCCATAAACGTTTTTTTTTTTTTTTTCGTTTATAAATATTTTCGTTTGGCACTAAAGAATGTAATTCTCGTATATATATATAAATATATCGATGTAAAAAGAAAAGCGTACGAAGTAGTTGGTAGTGGCTGGGACAGCACTAGCAATTTGAGAAATTAAAAAAAAAAAAAAAAAAAGATTTGAGAACGAGAAATTTTTCTAAAACACGCACACACACACACACACACGAACCAGTCGGATCCATCGAGCAACGAATTGACGAGGATGTGAAAAATAAAAAATACAAAAACAAAAAAACATGAAACAAAAACAAACAAAAATGTAACTTTTTTTACTTTTTTTTTTTTTTTTTTTTTAATAATTATTATCTACGCCCGCTGTCCTTGTGTAAAGTTTATTAGTCGACGAAATATTGATATTTCGCAGTTAGTTGCCCTCAGAATATCAAATATTGTGGAATGCACTTAACCACGAAAACAAAAAAAAATATATATATATATATTTTTTTTATATATAATGTATATAATATGGTGATGTATATATTTTTTTTTTCGCCCACTACGCCTAAGCACTCTAACTGAAGCAATCATTTTTTTGATTACCAAAAACGAAAAAAAAAAAAAAAAAAAGAAAAAAAAAAGCATCAACGAGTTTTAAACTCGTCGTGTACGTTGCGATTGGCGTCCTAGCCTCAGACGCTTGAGTATTTCAAAGGACTTAAATATTACACTACAATTGCGTAACGTTAACGAAAAAAAAAAAAAAAACATTTAAGGAAAAAAAAAATCATTAAAATCAACTACGAACGATAAATACGTCAACTAAATAAAAATTGAGAAAAAAAAATGTACGATAATGAAATTCATCGTCGTCGTACGAACCCTCAAGTTTTCTACGCAAAATCATTAAAGTCGGGGAGAACCTGATGGGATTTTTTTTTTTTTTTCCCCTCCGGATAAAAGAAAAAGAAAAATTGAACTAAAAACGAACTTGTACCATCGCTCGTGCGAATAAAACTCAATTGCAGCAAGCGAGAAAGAAAAAAAATGACGATAAATTAACGAAAAATATTTGAGGAAAGAAAAAAAAAAATTGTCATCCACGTGTATCATTGCCTCAAAATATTATGCTTTGTTTTTTTTTTTTTTTAATTTTTTTGTTTTTTTTTTTTCGTCTCAGGGGAAAGAGTCCTCGATGCAAGTATATTAACTATATAGTACGCCGAAACAGCGTCTTGAACAGCCGATAGAACACATAATGATTCCGGATTTAAAAAAAAAAAAAAAAAACCAAAAAAAATGTATACGTATGGTCAAGGGATAAAAATATCGTTAGAAAAATAACGGAAATTGCGTGTTTACGAAGAACTATATATCGTGACGTTAAGTGCCCTTTTTCTTCGGGGGGGGAGGATTTTTTTTTTTCCAAGTCACTTTTTTTCGTTTCTCAATTCGTACAAATATACGATTTATGCATAGAAGAGGGAAAAAAAAATCAGTGTCTCTCTTATAATTCTCGAATTGAGTGTTTTTTTTTTAAATGTCAATAGTATAAGCCGATGTCCGATAAAAAAAAAGGCGTACAGCTGTTATCGAGTAGGGCGCATATTATTGATAAACACAGCATAGGAATGGAGATAGATTAAAGTTTTTTTTTTCTTTTTTTTTTCATCGATTCCCCTCCCACTTGTGATTCAGCCGGATTTTGGCATTAAAATTGGCCATTTACCTAATTCTCATAGCAATGTTTTTTTTTTTTTTTTTTAAATATATTACTAAAAGATTCTAGGAAGACTATGATTAACCGTAGGCTAGAAATCCACAGCTCTTTTCTGTTTCGCGTCTCGTATTTAGTCCTACAAATTAATATAGTTTGTTTTGTTTTTTTTCTTTTCGCGTTGGTGTTTTTTTTGTCTCTCCGGGTGTTGGTCGCTAAGAGCATGTATATATTAAAATGCACTTTTTTTTTTACTGGCAAATCTTAATAAATTTTTTAACATTATTTACCGTTTTTTTTTTTTTTTGGTAATAATTTTAACATTTCTTTTTTTCTCGCCATTTCGATAAGTGTTATTCTCCCGTCGAAAATCTCCGTTCAAGCTTGAGAAGCGCAAAAATGCGTATCGCGAATCTAGCCCGGGCTGGTTTTCTCTGAGTTTTTATTTTCAGTTATTATTATGATTATTATTTTTTTTTTTCAACTGCCACGTCCGTTGACCGATCAACAAGATTTTCAGCCAAATTGGAATCACTTGAATATCGTGTCGTTTTTTTTTTTAACCTCGAGACATTTTCTCCTGCGCGACCAAATACAAAAATCGCTTAAAACGGCGAATTTTAAAATTTCGACAGTCTCGACTTTTTCCGTTTCCTCATCGTTAATTATTCGTATCCGTACCCGGCAATGGTCTATATCGTGTATAATTTTTGGTTTGTTTTTTTTTCTCTCACACGCACTTTGTCGAATGGACAAATGGAAGTCTCGAAAGAATGGCAAGTTTTTTTTTTTTTTTTTCTTCATCTTTAACTTTTATGGAACGATAAGGAATCGTTTGATCCTGCTCTCTAAGCTCAGATTAACATTCGTCGATTCATACAAATCGATGAATTCTTTTTTCTTCGACCCCCCGGGACAGGTTTATCGTTATTTTCTTTTTGTTTGGTTTACTTTGCATCTCATCAATTTTTTTTGTTTTTTTTTTGAGATATACAAAATTTGAGAATTCGTTTCCTTTCTGTTCTCGTACGCTTGGAATTCATCGTTCTCGGTAATATTATCAACGATTCAAGCAGAGCGCTTTCCTTGTTCATCTATTGCGCCAGAGAGCGACTATGCAGTTGTTGTTGTTTTTTGTTTACTTCTTTTTTTTTTCTTCGTCTATACATATTAGGATAATGAGACTTTTGAGATTGTAAAAAATCATCAAAAAATCTATCACAATTACCATTTACGTAACAAGCAATCCGTTTTTTTTTCTTTCTCTTTCTCTTCGTTTCACGTTTTCGAATATTATTGTTTTTAATTTAAACATCAAGGCAAATAAGGGGTGAATTTCAACAGTGGCCTAAAATTAGCCAAGTAGTCTTCCACAGATATAAATATGTAAATAGAGTAAATCTCTATACTAAAATATCCAAGTATACATACATACATATATATATATATATATATATATATATATATATATATATATATATATATATATATATATATATACACACATATTTAAGGTGAGCGTAATATAATAATTTTGTGAGGTAAAAGATCCTCTCGTTTAATGGTCATCCATTCGTTTTTTTTTTTTTTTTTAATTTTTAATTAATTACTTTACGCTGAGTTTATCTCCGATACGCGACTGGCAAACGATTTTTCAAATATTCACCCTTATCCTTAATTTTTTTGTATTTTTTTTTTTTTAGAGATATGGGCAGGGGAGGAGGAGGGGGGGGGGCTGTTGTTGCTGCGCGTTTCGGTTGTCGTTGTTGTGCAAATCTGACATGAATACACGCTTCTTTAGATTCTTTCACTTACTCGTTTTTTTCTTTTTTTTTGGTTTTTCATTCGTTTTAATTTTTTTTTTTTTTCATTTCTTTTCCTATAGCGAGGCAACACACCGGAATACTCTCAGTAACCTCTAATTATATTTACCTAGCAACAACATCAGAGACTCTTTAAGGACACAACTTATCCTGACGATACTATTATCACAGGCATTATTCATAATAACTCTGGCTAATCATGACTATTAAATATTTTTTGTCGTTTTTTTTTTCTTCTCCTTCTTCGGATTTAGCAATTTTTCTGTCTTTTTTGTTTTTTTCGTTTTTCTCTTTTCATCTCGCGCCGGTGTATATAAAATTAAAACGTCTAATCGTACCGGATGTAGTATATATGTAAGAACTAGTTTTCTTTTTTTTTTCTTCTTTTTTTCAACCTTAGGTGGTAGATAGGCTTGTTTTTTTTTTTCTTTCGCGATGCAGTACTTTACGGGGACACCTCACCGATATTTCAGACTAATTTTATTACTTTTTTCTTCTTGAGATATCAGACACTTTGTTGACTTTTTTTTTTTTTGTGTCCGTGTGTCTTTGCCCCGATCCTTTCCTATGTCAATACAATATATATATATATATATATATATATATATATATGCATTTTGCCCATTTTCTTTTTTTTCATTGCTTAATAAAGATTATTCGATAATGCAAACAAAAACCCGTTTCAAGCCGTTCGAATTATGAAATTACAGACGAATGAGGAGAGGGGGAGGTCTCGATCGAGCTACTTTGTTATTTGGTATGGCAAGAAAATTTTCAATAGCGAGAGACAATTGTCGTTATAGTTGTAATTTTTTTTTTCTTTTTTTTTGTTTTCTTGTTCCTTCGTGATTTTCCTCGTTATCAATATTAGTCGATGATAATATCTCAACAGCGAGTTGAAAAATTTCAAATTTTTTCGTCAAACACGCTGCATCGTATCCCCATTTTTTTTTTCCACCTCCATATATTTTTTTTTTTTTCTTTTAATTAATTATTCCCTCATAGTTTGAATCAAATCTTAAGGCTGATCATGTAAACAACCCTAAAAAATATGTGTCTTTCTATATATGTATGCGCTTATCTCCCCCCCGCCCCTTGTGTAGCGTATTTTTTGTTTTCTCTTTGTTTTTTTTTTTCGCCAACTCTTTCCTGGATCTCTCATGTTTTGGTATATGTACATATAAATAGAAGATGTTTAGCAAACTACGTTTTTTGTTTTTTTTTTTCACTTGGATAATAGTGTATCGTCCCTAGGATACCGGTATATATATATATATATATATATATATATATATATATATATGTAGATGTGTATATGTATTATTCACACTATGCTAAATATTATTTATTTCGATCGCTTCGCGCTATTGTAAAAGTTTGAAGCAACGATGGACTTTTTTGACACCCCCCCCCCCCCCCCCCCAATGTCACTTTTCATAAATTCTCCCATTTTAATCTTACACCTGCCGAAATTTGCTTTTCTCATCTCGTGTAACAAATACATTTACAAAGTGCCGAATAAATTCGCTAGCACCACGAACCGATAATTCATACACGCAAATATATATTTATATATATATATATATTCCATACGATGGACCATATTGAAGCATCCTGAGTAAATATTGTAAAGATCATGTGTCTCGTCTAATTCACATTGTAACAATGCATAAAATGGAGCATATACGTGTCTTATTATCATTTTACTTATTTTTTTTTTAATTTTTAATTTTTTTTTCTTGTCACGCTCATTTCTATGCTCCCAGCTCTCTCTCTCTCTAGCTCGTCTCAATGTCGATGGTATGTGTTGATTTCTTTTTTGTTTTTTTTTTTTTGTCAATTTTTCCTAACTCTTCGGATTACGAAGAAAAAGATGGGGGACCGGGGGCTAATAAAAAAGATTGAGGAACCAAAGATTATTCGACAATGCCTAAAATTTGTCGATTTGTACGAAGAAGAATACCGAGTATAGGCCACGAGGAATTTTCGCGAGATTTCTCACTGATGATATTTCAGAGGACAAATACGTGAAAAAAAAAAAAAAAAAAAAAATGATGACAATAAAAAAATAGCGGAATCTTCGATTAACTTGCCCACCGGTGGATAGCTCGGAAAACGTATTTGGTACGATAAATCTAATATATATATATATATGTATATATTTGAGGCATGTGAAGCCAAATCGACCGGTGACCCTTCCAGGATTTGGTTCCAAATTTTTAATCTTGTTTTTTTTTTTATACAATCCTAGAAGGCATGCAATTTTTTTTGGTAAAAATTCTTTCGGTTACTTAAAAAAAAAAAAATAAAGAATAAAAGATTTTCCGCAAGTTTGGAAATTTAAAAACAAAAAACGAAAAAATTCACAGAAATTCGGTCGAAAACTTTTGAACAGCCGCGTTTCCCTCGATTTACTTCGTTGTTTTGAAAAATATTTCGAAAAAAAAATAAAAGCGAATGCCGTTAATGCGAAGATTGCAGCTTAAAAATATCCGGAGAATTTTTTTTTTTTTTATAAATTTCTATCGATTTTCATTTCCGAAATGATTTTTGAAAAAAAAAATTAAAAAAATAAAAACAATTAGTACGATAATAGCAGCCGATTGGAGAGAAAAATGTACGAATGCCAACTTTGCCTCGTGGAATCTTCGCGATGATGTGAAAAATAATTCGAGTCAAATCTCCTGGAGCGTCGCGCGTAACTGTCGATTTGCCGCGAAATGCCATCAAATATTTATCTTAATATTTTCAAAATTTCTTCTAAACTATCAAATTTACAAGAAGATTTTTGACATCGTTGAGATTAATGAAGAAAATACGCTGAGCTGTTTGATATCACGCAAAGGGATTCACCGGTGTCCCTTTCGGCTAAAAAAAAAAAAAAAAAAACCCTGAAGAGTGAAGAAAAAAAAAAAAAAATCGCGCGACTCGAGGCTGCTTCCAAAAAGGGACAGCGAATAAATATCTCGGTAAAACGATTTTTTTTTTCTCACTTCAATTGGCGAAAAATCGTCATTAACCGTTGACTCTCTCTCTCTCTCTCTCTCAAAATTCTCGTCTTAAATCTCTTATTCTCACTCACACAGATCGGGATTATCATTATCGACTATTAACACGCGAAGGATTAACTAGCTAGGGGGACTTCGGATTCGCGCGCTTTCCAAATTTTGAGCACGACTGATTTAAAAATTAAATAAAAAAAAAAAAAAAAAAAAAAAAAAAAAGTGGATTCGCGGCGGAGAAGGGGAGGGAAAAAAAAATGGAAATTGGGTTCGAGGATGATGGTCGGTTGTACGAGACTAGAATTAATTTGATTTACGAACCGTACTTAAAATACTGACATGTCAAAAGTTGATGCGCAACGACCAATTTTGACGGAAGGCCATTTTTTTTTTTTTTTTTTCCTTTTCGTTTGGATTTGTTTTGTTTCTTTGTAAAATTGCTTGCGCTCGCTTGCCTAAAAGCAATTAACAGCGCCAAATGGCAAAAAAACACTTCAAACGACGCCTAACGCTCGATAATCCCTTACGACACCTCCTGCCGCTCCTTTTTCTCACTTTTATCGATTAAAAAAAATTTTTTTTTTGTTTTTTCTTCGTTTTTTTCCCCTCTCCTGAAAACCCTCCTGGCAGTTTACCCAAATCGCTAAATAACTATTATACTGTGTTTGGTCGGAGATGTACGGCTCACTTCCCCCCCTCCCCCCTAACTCTTTCTAAAAAAAAACCTCATCGTTTTTTATTCCTGTTAATATGTTTTTGTTTTTCGACGTTTTTGTTTTTTTTTTTTTGTTGTTTTTTACTTTCATAAAAGAGGGACGAATAAAATTGTATAACTATTAAAGCCGCATGCTGCTCGCTTTTCTGTTAGTTTTTTTGTTTTTTTTTTTTCCGTTTTTTCGTATTTTTTTTTTGTCATATCGTGTCTCTATTGCTTGGGGATAGGCCCGAAAGTCAAATCTCGCGCGTAGATGCCTTGGGCATGAGAGCCTGCTTTTTTTTTTTTTTTTTTTTTTTTTGGTTACTTTTGTTGCTGTTGTTGGTTGGTTGTTGTTATTTTTTCTTCGTTTTGTGTGTTATTTACCTTTCGTTGAGAGCCTCACGGTTCCAAAAGGGATTTATACCGCGAGGAAGATTTGCGACGTTAAAAATTTTCGTCGTCTCTCACCTCATAATATATAGAGGGTGTTGAGCACAAGAACGTGATGATTGTTTTTGGCCAGTGTCACGATGTAACCCTCGGAAGTTATTTTCAGGCCGCAGCAACGAGATACCTGGAGTCGAAAATTTTATTTGGATCGTGTATCAAAGATGAAGGACCCTCTCTCCTCGACCCCCCCTGGGGTGAATAGGGTAAATTTGAAATATATCTCTTATTCAACACTTTTATCGAAAAATCGACGATAATGCGCGCGATCGAGGCAAGTTTTATTTGAATAGAAAGAAAAAAAATTTTTGGCGATTTATTTTTAAGTATGTTCCTCTGTTATATCGATATACTTAGTGTTATCGACATTAAATTTTTAGTCTATCAATGTTTAGCCCCAAAACGCGTGAGATTAGAAGCCCCTCGTTGTCGAAATATTATAAATGTTTAGAAAAAAATTATTCAACATATAATGTTAAATAATTATAAATTAATAAATTCTGTTAAATAATTATAAATTAATAAATTCTGTTAAATAATTATAAATTAATAAATTCTAATGCCAGAACTTTTTAAAAAATTGGATGACCTAGTTCTGTGTACAACAAAACCGTGCGCAAAAGCTCACGTTAATTAGGAGCATTTTCGTTGAGTAATTAAATGTAACATATTTGAAAATGCTGAGAAAACGAGGCGTACGCTGTCGATTTCAGACGCGACGGACAATTTTGCCGAACTCAACTTGTCGAGTCGGGCTTCTTTTTTCAGAATAAAATCCTGGAGTTTTTTTTTTTTAAGCGTCTTTTCATAGTAAATGACATAAATCATAACTCAAAATGTGCATTATTATCCCTCTCTACATTTTGGCAAGGGAAAAATAGAAACAATGAAAATTTCGCACTTTTTTTTGCTTCAACTCGAAACGCTTCTCAAACTATACGTAATAGAGTGAAATTGCTCATAAATCATTTTCTAGCTAATTAAATTCTCTACGAAAAAAGTCCCCAGAGGCATATATCTAAAGTTAATAATTTAGGCTTGGTAGGCGTCCAAAGTTGTAAAAATAATTTAAAAAAAAACCATTTCAAGCAGGTGGCTTTGTTTGAATTTAGTTATAAATAAAGTTTTTCAGGCGGTTTTTTTAAGTTTCTCGCTGTGTCTAGTTTGGATTTTTATGCATTTTTAGTTCAACGCTAACGCGGTGCTATGTAATTCAACAACTAATGAGTCTGACCATTTTGCAATTGGGAGTATAAATGAAATTTTTCAATTTCAAAATCTGGTAATTTAGGAAAAAATATTTATTACGTATTTTTTATTTTTTTATTTGAATCAAAATTTCCGTTAATATAACAAATTGAAAAATATAAAATTATGACGTCACACATGTTACGCTATATCTATATATATATATATCAAAATCCGTGAAATTAAATTGCCTATAACAGGCGCATCTGTCATTTTTAATGAACAATAAAAAATACGTACTCATTATTTTTACTTACTCCACATTATGCGCCCCAATGATTGAAAAATAAAATTGCATTCCTAATTCACTTCTAATTTCCTAATTTCCTAATTTCACAAAAATCACACTGCCTTGTCGTGCCACTTCGGACACCTCTCACTCATCCGCTATTGACTTTTCATAAATGCTGTCGGGGACTTTTTTATAGAAAATTTAATTCTCTACAAAATTGTTTGCGTGCAATTTTCTCCATCTTGAATAGTTCGAACAGCATTTGGAGTTTAAGCTCGGAAAACGTGAATTTTGAATTTTTTTTATTTGCCACATAAACGTTAATATCTCAAAAATTTAGAGGAGTATATCGCTATAATTTTTATACGTTAATGCCATTTTATATCGAATAGCCCTTGAAACGAAACCTCACAGTTCAAATTCTGATTTCGAGAACATAAATTGACTGGCCGAGATGAGTGAAGATTTGACATTGGCACCACTGAGCCCTGTGCCCGTCTAAGTATAGGAACCCCCCATCGGACGACTCGTCCCGCAAACAAACAGAGGAACATTCTTAAATAGATGATGCAATTTCGGTAGAATTTTTTTTTTTTTGCAATTTTCAATTTTAAGTATTAATTTACGTTGTAATTTAGGATCGTTATTGTCGGTTGATCTACGAAATTTTTCACAATTCGATAATAGATAAATAAATAAAATATAATTAATTAATTTATAATAAATTTTGCCGAATCTATCGCTTGTGTCGCTCAGTGCTAAGTTATGTTACTTTTACGAGCAGCGAATCAGCGATCAATGATGAATAATATATATTTCGTACGAAAATTGAAAAATTAAGATAATTTTAAAAAATTTTTTTTTAATTTTTCAAAAAATTCTTCATACCTTGACGTAAGGGCACTCGAACTCGGATATGAGAGATCCGTCTCTCGAGAACACGGCTACGTGGAAGCGATTACCGTGGGAATCACCGATCAGTACATCTCCCGCGTCGCTAATGTCAATCCCATTGGGAAAGTTAGTTATATTCTCACAGCCTATACGACGCAGAAATTGACCCTCCTCGTTGAACACAACCACGCAATGTCCTTTGAAGTCACATACGAAAAATTCCTTGCCTGTAATAAAAAAAAATAAAAAAAACAAATAAATAATAATAATAATATAGCAAAAAAAAAGGATACAAAATTCGATCCGGAGAAAAGAGAAAGGAAAAAAAAAAGTAAAGGGGGGTAAGATGAGAAAAAAAGTATCGATTTTTTTTTTTACAAGATTTAATAAAAAACGCGAAGAATATGTAATTATTTAAAATTTAAATCCATAACTTATAATTATTTGTTATATTAACTTATAATTATATATATTATATATATATATATATTATTATATTTATTAGATATATTAGATATATTTATTACAAAGATATAGTATATATATATATATATATTCTATATATTTATTATATATTATACTATATATTTATAATTTATATATAATATATAGATATATATTTATTAGATATACAGATTAGATATATTAACTTGTAATTATTTGTTAAATTTTTTTTTTCTCATCGGCTCAAATATGGAAAATAAAAATACTCTGTTAATAAAAATGAAATAAAAATGGAAGAAAAAAAAAAAAAAAAATTGATCAAAACTCACCGCTTATAGCGATATCGCTCGGTTCTCTCATGTAATCGCTACAGTCGAACCAGTTGAGAAGATTTCCGGTGTCGCTGATCACGAAAACGGTCGGTGATACACTGTCAACGGCGACAATGTGACCCTGACTCGTAACGGCGAGACCCGCAACAATGTCGATGTATCGTATGGCAATTTTCTTTATGAAATGACCATTTTTCGTGAATATCTGCATTCTCGAGCGCTCGTTGCCGCGATCGCAAACGACGAATTTACCGCAGTTACGCATAACCGCGACCTTTCGAGGATACCAAAGCTGGCCCTCCTCTTTTCCGGGTATGCCAAATTGAAATTTGAACGTGCCCGTTTTTTCGAAGATCTGAAATATTTTTAAAATGAAAAAAAAAAAAAAATGTTTTCTTCTTCTTTTTTTTTTCACAATCAAAAATATTTCGAAAATTTTCGTGGATTTTTGTATTTAAAAAAAAAATCAATTCTTCCTTGGTTATGTAAGTAAAAGAGAAAAATTATCTCCGGTTATAACGATCGAAAAAAAAAAAAAAAAAAAAAAAAACAAAATTTGTCAGAAATCAGCGTGTAAAAATGTCTAGTCTGCAATTTTTGTTTTTTGTTTTTTCATTTTTTAAAATTTATCAAATCGGCATACCTGGATTCTGTGATTGTTCGTATCGGCGACGATGATGTCCTCGTCGGTGCCGAGGCAAAAGCCATGCGGCGAATTGAACTGACCCTTGCTCGGTCCCAGCTGACCGAATTTCGAGCGTATCTGCATCGGCGTTGATTTCGAATTAGTCGTACGTGAATGATTGTAATTCGCTGCGCCGGTGCCCGTAACGCTTCCCACGTTGTTGCCGATGCCGCTTAAATTGTGCATCGAGTCGCCTTTGAGCTCGTCACCGGAGCGCGACAATATCGGTGATGTGGGCGTCGAGAGCGACTGATAACCACCGTTGAGCAGACTGTTAGCGGTGAGAGAACCAAGATTCGTATTGTCAACGATACCGGGCGATGGACCGCGTCCCAAAACGAGACCTCCGCCGCCGTTCAGCGTCGAATTGCTCAAATCTGGGAAAATAACAATTTCGAGATTTTTTTTTCTTCCTCTTCTTTTGATCAATTATAAAATAATGTAAATAATACAAAATATGAATTTTTCTGAACAGAGTGGACGAAAAAAAAAAAAAAAAAACTAAAAAATTCCCCGACTTTTCACGGAAACCCAACTTTGACAAACTGAAATCTGAACAGATATGAGCTTATCAGGTTAATTGACCAATGAGTTTTTTTTTTTTTTCAACTCGACAAAAACGGTTTTGGAAAATATTTGCATTTGATCGATGTGTCTACGAATATCTGTAAATTATATAAAAATTTTGCCACTCCAGCACTGCAAGAATTGAGACGCGCTCATATGAGCACCGCGAGGATGCATTTGGGGAAAAAGTTGATGAACGTTTGAATGAAAAAAAATGATTAAAAACGACGAAAAAATCATTTTTTTTATCACGATATATTTTTTTTTTCTTATCAATTTGATTTTTTATTTATCAATAATAACGGAAAAGCAGTGATTTATTCAAAATTTATATAAACCATATGAATTTTAATTAAACTTTATCCGATGTAATTTGTTTTTTTAATTTACGGAGAAAAAAAAAAACATTTTTTTGACGTTTTGAAATGGAATTTTTGAGTTTCAAGGAGTATGCGGGACAGATTCGTCAGCAGCGGAAGAAAATACATCGATAAAGGGTCCTCTATGAAATTTTGAAACTACAAGATTTTTTTGAATTTTTGCGAAAAATAAATGGGTTCACTGGAATTGCTGTAACTTTGGTTCCCG